>JAQPPZ010004630.1:0-159825 GCA_028583015.1 Wollemia nobilis | reverse complement strand
ACCTTTTAGCTCCACTTCTTTAAACACAACCACCATAACATGCTAATAAATCAACAATCACAGACTCACACCTTATACCTCCATTTTTAATTTTAGCATAGTAAAGAAAAATCTTAAAAATACATCCAAAGAAATATGCCCTTATTTCTCCTAAGCTTTTATTCAATGCTAATCACAAAAGCCAAAACTCATAAAATTTAATCACACCTTATAAATCGCTATCCAAGAAACTCAGAATTTCGTGGCATAAAAACGTTTTAATAAAAACGTGTGTTACTCTAGCAAAGCACACCTGCGAGACTTGAAACATCGACCTCCGCCAATGCAGCGCCCAACAACAGCCTTCGCTGCCACTAGCCCACGCGGGCTATGATGTTCACAAGTAAACTTCCCTCCACTTCACCCTCAAAAAAACTCCTGAAGACTTTTCAACCGCACGTGCTTCTAAGTCTTCCTTCGATCGCAGCGAATACATAGCACAAACACCGCAAATTGCATTCGAGGAATTTTGAATTAATTAGCCTTCCAACCTTAGGATTTGGAGAATAAATAGTCTCTTCGAAGACACCTTGACGTCAGAAAAAATAATAATAAATTAAAACCTTGAAGGGTTTTAAATAATAATTAAATAAATAATAAAGAGAACCTCCATTGGTTTTAATAAAAACCATTTAACTTGGTTTTTAAAAACCCTATCCAATGGAATCTCTCCGGATTGTCTTAAAAATATTCTCTTGGAATCTTTCACCTTTGAACCCAACACATCCTCTTAACATTAATGTCATTTCCTTTTGACATCAATGACAACTCATAGACAAGAAGCTAGGATGTCAAACCCAAAATTGCCAACACACAAACCCTATTCCAATCATATAAACACTCACTCAAAATATTTCCAATAATATTTATCAAACAATATCACATAACAATATACTTATGTTTTTTCAAACCCTAGTTCAAGTTCTTTACTTAACCAATGGCTTCAACAACAATGCTTATTAAACAAGGTTTTAATATCACCTCTTAATTCTAGAAAACCTTGAAGCATTAACTCCACTTAATAAGGAAACCTAATTAATTCATTTTCAATCCAAACTTGTTTTTCTAGAAAACCAACCAATCAACTCAACTATGGAAGAATGTGCCCATACCTTTTTTTTAATGATGAAGGAATCTCAAAAATCTATCACAACCACAAATACTTATTTTTCAAGCTCAAAGAAGTTATAAGATGATAAACTCTCTCGAAAATACAATGTAAATATCAAAACATACATACGCCTTATCACTCCATCTTTGAGAAAAAATCCATCAACATATACAAAAATATTTGACCAAATACACATTATAATAACCCAATTAAAATAATATCCAACTCCAAGAATAATGTCAATAAAATCACCTTCACAAAATAACTCAATGGGAAGAATTCCTCTCAAAATTTAACCAACACTTTAATCTTCAATAAACCAATATGTCATAAATACGTTATTTAAAAATAAAGTTAACTTCTTATTCCTGCAATTAACCAAAATGATGATTAATTAAAATACTTTTTATCTACCCCTTTTAACTCCCCAGGACCTCATGTCAAAATCTTAGGCAATACAAAAATATATTAAAAATTTTAATACATTTGCCTTGGTGAGACTTGAACTCATGATGTTGCCTCTACCAATGCCCTAGCCGTAGCTCCAACCGCCACATGAGCTAGGTGCTCATTTAGGGAGAAAAGAGCACCATGTTCTCTATATTTCTCCCCTAATGTGTCTGAGCCAAAAATCATGTGTTGCTTCCTTCGAAACCTCAAACACAACACACCAAAAGCTGTTGTCACGAATCGATCGTGGATCACTCCAAACCCAAATGCCTTAGACCTCGATCACTTGCCACTAGGCCATGCTACCTAGGTGGATATGGGATATTAGCCCTCTAATATTATCCCCTTTCATTGGTGCTTAAGACAAGAATCTTATCTTCTTCCTCCCATGAATTCTCACAACACATGCTTGCATCTTTCACTTGTTCAAATGAAGGATTATTTAAATGCCACTAAGGTATATAGTTTATATATCATTTGCCATATTTTAAACTTGAACGTCGGTGCCTTTGTTTTTTAAATAATTAATTTATAAATTATTTAGAATTTAAATATTATAAATTAATATTTAATTCCCTTGGGCTTAATTAAATTGAATTTAAAAGCTTCCTTGGATTTTTATGAAAAATGTTTTATTTTTTCTCATCCATGGTTTTAATAAAAACCCTCTTGCTTATGCTTCCACATAATATTAAAAATATTATGAAGCTCTTTTGCCATTAACCTTTCCATTTTTTCTTTTGAAATTTTGACATCAAAGGTAGTTTATTCCTTGACATCAATGACAACTTCGTTCCTTGACATCAATGGCAACTTTGACTCAAAATGTCCAACACAAACTAAAATGAGAGAATATGGCTATTAACCAAAAATCTTCTCTGACCAAAGGGTCTCCACCAAATTAAAGATCCACTCTTCTAAAAATCTCAGCCTGTGTATGGAGCCACGCAGGACCACATAAAACAACCTTTCAATTTAACCATTGTATATAATTTTTTTTTTCATTTTGACATACACTTTTCTATTTTTAATTGTATTTCTATTTTAAAAACATTTCCAAAATTCTTTTCATGAAATCTTCCAGATTAAACATATATTTTTCCAACCTTTTCAAATCTAGCTACTAAAAACGCTCTTCGATTTGTAGGTCAAGTTATTTGCAAGGTTATATATTATTTTTGTTTTTTATTTTTTCAAAGACACTATTGGGTTAAATTCTTTCATGATGAAGATACACCAAATTTTACATTTGATGATGGCATTGAGTAAAAAGCATTTAATAAATTCTCTAGTCTTCCAATATATAAAATTAAATTATAGTCTTACATACTAATTAGAAAGGAAAGTTCTTGTTTGGTATTTGATATATTAAAGATTCTCTAATTTCATAATTGTTGTTTTAAAGAAATTAGGGGATCAAAAATAAATTTACTATAGGATAGTGGATGAAATGTCGGATAGAAATTTAAAACTGAAATAACTATTTAAAGCATTTTTTAAATATTCCTCTGTTTTAAGGATTCGTACGTCTGGTGTGATGCCTTACCCTCAATAAAAAATTTTAAAGTGAAATTCAATATACCTAGTTTTATCTCAATGTGCTACTTATTTTGCACAACTTCAATCAGTAAGTATATATATATATATATAGTCTTTTTTCGCTAGTTTTTGTTCTCTTAACAACTATATATATGATTTATAGGGAGTTGGTTGTATCCGCACTTTTTTTCAATTACCAAGTAGGATTTATATCCTAGGGCTGTAATGACATTTTTTTTAATATGATATGAGGAAGAGCACCTAGGTAAATATTATTTGATAAATTAATACAAATTTTTAACTATATAAAGATCATTTAAAAGCACATCTCCTCTATCGCAATTAAAACTCATAAATTTTTTCAACCTTTTGTTAAAATGTAAAATGACTAATTAAAAGCATCAACATCAACAATTAATAAATTAATAATATTTTCAAAAATATTATGTATATTGCATTTCAATAATTTCTTCTCTTATACTTAAAATTATTAAACAATGATTTTATTTATAGTTATATTAATTTGTTGATTTAAAAGTAATATCTTTATAAATGAATTATTATTTTTTTTACAAAATTTCTTATTTATTAACTTAATTAAACTATATATAATTTGTTATTAATACTTAAACCAGCATCTATTATAACCTTTCTAATTTTATTTAATCTTTTTTGTTTTCTTAATCTTAATATATTTTATTTTACTCCTAAAAATGCTCATGTTAAAAAGATAAAATTAGATCTATATAATCTATTATAAGATGCCAGGTTCCTTGCTAATATTGCACTACACCAAAATGTTCTTCCAAACCACATATTAAAAAATAATTTTCGACCCAACCTTTTTATCCATACTGATTATAGCAAGAAATTATTAAGTTAAGAAAACATAAACATTTATATGAATTTGGATAGCGGTATAATATTAACTTAGAGTTAAGCAATTTGGATAGTGCTATAAGATTAACTTAGAGTTAAGCATTTTATTTTCATCATGATAGGCAAGTCTCAATTTAAATTTTAAATCTTTTAAAACAAAACCAAAACCAAAACCAAGTATTCTAAAATAAAACCTTATAAAAGTATATATGACTAGCATACTATTTTTTTATTTATACCCACACTATTTCGTGCTATCAAGTACGAAAGAACCTGGCTTGTATTTATAGTTCAAGTACTTGACCTTTATTAGCCCGCAGAAATATATATAGATAACATTTCGTGATAAGTAGGCATAGTACATGAGATAAACACTGTAAAGTAATATATATAAATATATATTTAATTTTTTTGGGGATTGTGAAGTAAAATATGACTAGCATCTTAATACCAAGTTCGAAAGAACGTGGTTATCTTGACCTTTATTCGCCCGCACAAATATAGGTGGATGACAATTCGAGATAACCGTCTTTGACTTTCATAGTTATTAGTACCCATTGTTTAATCAAATGAACATAGAGGAAGACGATCGATCTTCTGGATCGACTATGGAATACGAAAAATCAGAATTGCTCACTGAGCAAACTTTCCGAATCTCTCCCTCACTCCCGGTTAGAACATCAAGTTGAACCATCTTCAGCATGTTGAGAGCAAATTTCTCAAAGAATAAACTCTGATTGACCGCGAAGCTTTTAACGATATCCCTAGTGCTGGAATCAGTGTAAAGCTCTTGGTCAGACGTCAAGAGTCCTTCCATATTCTCCAGATCCACGTAGTACTTGTTGTCGAACACATTTGGAGTGCGAATGTCCAAGTCTGTGGTGTTGTCTGTGGTAGTGGAGGGGCACGTCTCATACAATTCCTCTGCAAAACTCTGAGCAAGAGTCGGATCTTCGGTTGGATAAAGTCTGTCCACGAACGACGTGCAGTGGGCGATGCCAAATGTGTGCGCGCCTTTAAAACAATTTTACATACACTTCAAACTCGTTATAAATATTACTCTACCCATGTTTATTCTTTCCATGGAATAAAACACACCAGTGAAGCATAAAACCCACCTGAGAGCGCCACAAGATCCATGTATTCAGTGAAACCCTTTTCCTCGAAAAGGGCCATTAGTACGGACACGTTTGAAGTTGGATCGGGAATGCTGTCCACTGTGACGGTTTCGTTGGCAGGGGTAAGGCTGTCTCTGCGTCCAAGGGGAACGGGAAACTCTGGTCCTCCCGCCTATTCATGGACACAAAAGTTAAACTTGTTTGAATTTCTATTAAATATATATACATGAAAGAAGGTGCACAATTCTGGAAACGAAATAAATGCCGTTCAATTATTGGAGTTTTGTTATTGGTGGATCGTCATTGCTTTATAAACTAATACTTAACATACCACATAGACTGCATAGGAGCCTGCTAAAGCTATGATATCCGCACAAGAGACAACATTGCTGCACTCGGCTTCTACTGCGTCTTTGATCTCCTCAATAATGACCAATGCCTCCCTTCTGATTGTCAAGTTCGGAATATCTTCCAGCTCGCTTCCCGTCCCATTTAGCAAAATTGATGCGTCACAGCCCTTACAAAGAATCAAACATATGTGGATTTTAACTATTATAATATAAAATATTATTTATATATATATATATATATATATATATATATATATATATATATATATATATATTTATATTTATATTTATATTTATATTTATATTTATATTTATATTGAAATAAATTATAATATACACTTTTCCTTCAACCTTAAACCTTTTGGGAGTCAGCTATAATGGGTGAGAAAAGAGAGAGATACCTGCACGAAGCAGTCGTGAAAAAGTAGCCTTAATAAAGCTGGCGCCTGAGTAATGTCTTCCTCCAGTATTGGCTTAAGCGTTGCTTTCACTATGGACTCAAGGTTGGGACAGCTCTCCTCGTAAAATGTCCATGAAAGCCCATCTACGAGCTCTGGTGTTTCTTTTACAGAAAATGCCTGACCCCCCACCAGGAGAGCAATTAATGTCATGGCAATAAAGTATTTTTTCATCTCTTCCTCCTTTCACTCTGGCTAAAACAACTCTATGCCGAAGAGGAAGATATAGTTCCCTTCATAAAAGAAATGCAAACGCCTACAGGAAATGTTTGTTGGCATGCGAGGACGTTTGCGTCTTTTAAAGACCAAATCGGCAAACCGATAATGACAGATTGCAAAACCTCAACTCCTAAGATCATATAGTAGATCATAACTTTATTGACAAGTGATCCCCTTGGGCCGTTTGGTTTGAATTTTAGTTGGCTTGCGTTACATGTGCCAATGACCATATCGATGATTTAGTTTTTATTTAATAGATTTTAAATTTGAAACAATAACATATCTTCGTAAAAGTATGGCCCATTATGGTCCATTCTATTGAAAATAGATCTAACAAATAACACAATAGAACATTATAACACAAATTTAAAATTTAATGTTGTGGAGGAATGATCATTTTAATTATGATTATGATAATATTTGACAATATATTTAAGAATATTGATACATTTTATAAGAGTACACAATAATTAGATGATGTTTCTATAATGAAATCAAACTGATTGAATGACCTTGAGCACCTAACTATTGCTTATCAAATCCTTAAGGATTACAAATAATTAAAATTCTCCAACAATATTCTCTTAAGTTTAAGGATAATTTCTCAAACATGCTTTCAATCTATAACATCCATTCTATTTTTCTGGTCATGATGTGTCCTTGAATATTCCTTCTATTTTTCTAGTCATGATGTGTCCTTGAACATTCCTAGTGTATCACACAAGGAAATGGTGAGTCTCACTGACACCCAAAAATGAATTTCAACAAATTCATTTTTAACAAATTTATTTTGCAACAAGTGAGGAAATGGTGTCTTTGCTGGTTAACACCCCAAAATGAATTTCAAAAAATTCATTCACCAAATTAGAAACAACATCTACATGCAATTTCTAACAAATTCACTCACTTAGTGTGAATATGAGACTTTGAACATGGTCTCACTACAAAAAGAGATCATTAAATAATCCACAATCAGTTTTAACCACATAAACATGAAAGCATTCTTTCAATTTCTCTTCCATATTTTTCCTCTTCATCAAAATTATCTTCATTCTCTATATCTGATCAACTTTTGATCACACTTGGTTTCCTTCTTAAGAAACCATACAACATACCTTTTAATTTATCCCAAGCATTCATATCAATCCATCCACAATTTATTTTTAATCTAAATTTTTCTTTCCTTTTGTAAACAAAACATATGTGAATGGTTATGTCCTCCACAAAATTTATAAGAATAGAGATTCCAACATTTCTCTATTCTATGACCATATTTACCACAATGGTCACATCTATTTTATTGCACCAACTTGCCATCACTATTACATGTTATTAATTTTGTGATTGTGATTGAATCATGTGGATTCACCTATCCTATGTACCCAAGACCTTCATATTTTGGTCTTACTATGGGTACAAATGGTTCTTTCATGCCTTGGTCATGCTTTCCCAAGCCTTTTTGTTTGTAGCCCATTTTATGTAGCAATTTTAAACCATTTTCCTTAGTGTGCTCCTCAAAATGACCAAAACCATCATCACATTGCTCAACACAAATTTGAGCATCACTAAGTCTATCATCATTGGAGTCGATGTCCGCATTAATTACAATGGCATAGGCTCTCTTTGAACAATCATGAACCTTGGTCAAGTCACATGCATTTGGAAAGGGATCACAACCTGCATCTTTTTTTCTCCTCACAAATATCATTAGTATCACAACATCCATCCATCATCATGGATTTCAAATCACTAGTATTACAAACAACATCTTTCATCAATAAATTATTTTCTTGTACTTTGATTTTGGAAACATTAAGAGTAATTATCCACGTATATATGACTTACCATAAATCAAAATTTATTGTGTTTGTCATCATTAGCATCATTAAGGATTCCTTGAATGCATTGTTGAAGTACCAAATATTCTCCTTTTTAGGCTTCTTTAATAATAAAACACGCATCTTTCCATACTTTGTTTGACACAACAATTACTTTTGCCATTTTTTTTATTCTTGCCTTTTGCCATTTTTTTATCTTGCCTTTTGCCATTTTTTTTTCATACTTTGATTTAATTTTTTTAATGAAGTAAAAAACCTTTTACCTTCGAAAAATTAAAACAATTCAAGAAAAAACTTAAATTTTTTTTTTTTTAAACCTTTATTTTCAAACTTTAAATAAAATAAATTTCAAAAAAAACTTTGAAACCTCCTTTATAAAATAAAGAACCTTGTTTTTCTTTAACAATTAAAAAAAAAAACTTATACTTTCTTCTTTTTCTTTTTCTATTTAAATAATTCAACCCCAAAACTAAAACAATATACCCAAATTTCAAAGTTCAATTAAAAAAAACGTTACCATCGTGTCACGGGTCGCACAATCAATGATGATGCCAGTCAAGGTGCGGTATTTGTTTGGTGCCGTATTTGTTTGGGAAGCGTTTCAGCGCAGTCTGGCCAAACGTGTCAACACCCAACTGCCCTTCTTGTTTTTTTTCTTCTAAGACGTGGCGCTCCTTCTCCTTAACCAAATTTTCACCGCTGCTTTGCATGCTTTGAAAAGATTATCCAGAGGTAAGTGGGTTGTTACAGGCTAAAAAAAGCTTTTGCACCGCTCTGGTACACATGCGCCTCCAAGGCACGGGCATCACTGTTAACGCACACGCTCTTGTAGACAGGCGCCTCCAATGAGGGTGGGGTGAGAGTAAGTACAACACTGTTGTATTTACTCTCCACCACTATGTTGTACTTACTCCCCAACCCCACCCTCATTTGAGAGGGGTGGGGAGTAAGTATGTTGTACTTACTCGTACTTATTCTCCACCCCCACTCTCATTTGAAGGTAAATGAGGGTAACACTGCGTTGTATTTACTCCCCAGTTTAAACTTTCAACCTTAAAAAAGAACCAAAATTACAATATTTCTTAACTTACTAACCTAAACAGTTACAATATTTCTTAACTTACTCCATAACAATTAAACATTGTGGGATCTACTTTTTCTTTAAAGTAGGTGACTTTAATACCTAGTTTACTAGTCCTTTCTTCATAAATGGTTCTTTTTAATGGTGTAATGTTAACCCCATACTAAAAACAATAATATAAATTAATGAAATGATGGTAACTGGTATTAATATTATATAATAAATATCTTAAATTTAATAAGATTTTAAATATAATAAAAAAATCAAATAGTATAATGAAAAAATTAGATTGATTATGTGAATAAAAAATTTAGGAAGGAAAAAATATTTAAATATTAATTAGTTTAAATTAAATTATAGACATAGAAAAAAGAAGCATATAGATATAAATATTAAATGAAAAGAAAAAATATTATACACCATTTTAGATATAAAAATGAAAGATGGATGATACTTAAAAATATATGTCTTTTGAAAGCAAGAGTAGTAGAGACTAAAAATATTTTGTAATAAAATATGAAGCCTACAAGGACATCAAGACACTCTAAAAGTAAACTCATTAGTACAACTTTTTTTAAAAATAAGAATAAAATAAACAAGAAAATTTCTTATCAAAATCAAAAGAAACACACTCCACATGTTGAGTTTTTTTTTTATACATTGTTGTGGATGTTGTTAAGCTTTGGAACTCTTAAAGATATATTTGAATCCAAAAGGAATTAGGGTTGTATATCACCCTATTTTATTTTAAAGCTCTTGGTTCCATAGACTATTTTTGTCTCAAGAAAATAATTAAAAATATTCATTTCATATTAAAGTCATTCAATAACTTGTGGATGGTTTTATTGTTTTAAAATTATTGTCAAAATTGATCCATTTGTTTATAAAATTTTATAGTGCATGTAATATGTATAAATATCAGTTTTATTATTTTACATTTTAAAAAATATGCATATCTTCTTTCTTTAATTTCATAAATTTAATTATTTTTGCTTTATTATCATCATTTTACAAAAAAAAAAGTTATGTTTAAATTGTTATTTTCAATCCGATTAGTTTCATGAGTATCAAAATATTGTTTTACAAGAATATTAGTCATCCTATAGAATTGTAATATCTTTTTGTTCTATGCCAACAAAGTCAACCTTGGAGGACCTTTTATATGCTTCTCATTGAAACAAATGGTTGACACCATGTAGAAAATATTGTTATTTGTGATAACAAAAAGTGCAAAAATATCACCTAATAAATATAATAAATTTAAATTTTGAACCAACGAAAGGAGAAGATCCAGAGGTAGGGGAAAATGTTGTAGCTGGAAAGAAAAAGGATTCCCTGTCAGCTCAGTTCAAAAAGGCTAAAGGTATAGATGCTCCAGATAAACCCTCAGACAAAGGATCCCATTGGGGTTCAGAAGCTGGCAATAAGGGCCCAACCTTTTTGGAAATGCTAAAAGGAAAAATGAAGGAGCCAGTCAGTGAACTACCACCCCTAATACCAAACAATAATAGGTTAACTACGCCAGTGGAGATTATGGAAATATTCTTAGATATGGAGGCATCATCCTTAGTTGCCAAGTTTTTGGGAGGAAGGACGGACATTGAGACTATTCGCTCATGGGCCATGGCAAAGTGGAAAACTTCAAGAAGCTTAGAAATCGTAGCCATGTCAAGAGGTTTTTTATGATAAGACTCAACAACAAAGATTATGCAGAGTGCATCTTGACAAGAGGACCCTAGTTTCTAGGAAGGTGTAGCCTCTTTCTGAGGAAGTGGGGGGAGTATTTCAACCCTGAGAAGCAAAACATTAATATAGAACCCAATTGGGTCTGCTTACCAAACCTCCCAGCCCAGTTTGTTAATGAGTATTGGCTTAGTGGCATAGCAAAGATGATAGGAGAGCTCATGGTAATAGACCATTCAACCTGGGAAAGGACTATATTGACGCATGCTAGGATCTATGTAAATGCAAACTTGGATTCTGATCTACCTTCTCAGGTGGAACTAGCATATGGAGAGTTTCTAAGGATTTATCCTGTGGAGTATGAGAACAAGCCAACATTTTATAGCGTGTGCAAAACCCAAGGCCACCTTCAAGCCCAATGTCTAACAATAACTGCAAACAAGGAAGCCACGAGCAAAGTTTTTCTAGGGAAATCTAATGGGAGAGGGATCCCAAAGTTCCAAGGACTGCGTCTTAACTTGGAAGGATACAGATAAATTAAGAATAACTAGACTGACCAAGCCAACACAGAATTGGAAAAAATCCAGGAGAAAGGAAAGCAACATAATGAGGGAGGCAAAAATCATAAGGTATGTAATAAAGATCCCAGCTTGAACATGTTTGATATCCTAGAAAATCTAGAAGTTGAAAAATAAAACAGTAAGGATGATACCATCAGTGTCAATTTTCTTGAAACCCTAGAATCCCCATCCAAATCGGGACCATCCATAGCTATGACCAAAATCCCCAAAAGTTATGCTCAAAATGAAGAAAAATTACCAGGTCATTTCAGTTTAAACATGGAAAAAATAGAGTCAAGAGTCGAAGTTGTGGAAACAAGAGTCAGGAATGTAGCTCCTAATCCGGTAGTGGAGCAAATTATCCCTTATTAGACGAGCCCAATGATAAAAGGTTCCTTGAAGGAAAGCCCCCTGTTTAGGAACCAGATAGGAGAGGTGAACCAAAACAAGGTTGAGGATGAAGAGGGAATTGAAAACCCCCAAAATGAGGAAGAAGGTTCAAGCCCTAGACTATCACAGTATATGCCCCCTCATTTCAATCCAAAATAGACTAGAAGCACTACCAAGCCTCCGATAGATTATGGAAGTGAAAGAAATAAAGGGAGAATATCTACAGCAGAGAATTATAGAATGAGAATCAATGAAGAAATTGCAAACGAAAAGCAAAGAACATTGTTAGAGCAAGCTATTCCTGGCAAGGATAATAGCAAAATTGAAAAACCCCCTTTGAATCAGGGAAGGGGGTGGGGAAAAAATATCAAATAGTCTAAATGAAGGTTCTCTCATGGAATGTGAGAAGCCTAAACAGCCCACCAAAATAAAGGATGGTGAAGTCTATAAGGAAGTATTGGAATCCTACTATCATTTTTCTTCAAGAAATCAAAATAGATGCGGCACAATTAGCACTTATATCTAGAAGGATTTGGAAACAAGGGGAAGTGGCCTTTCAATAGGCGAGAGGAGCATCTGGGGGCCTCATGATCTTATGGGATCCTATTAAAATAGAAGGAGGTATTATTCAGGAAAATGAAAGAGTCTTAAGCATATTATTTCATGATTTTGATACTAATAAGAATTGGATTATGTCAAATGTTTATGCCCCCACCTCTGTCCAAGGGCGGTATGAACTGTGGGAGTTTTTTTGGCATTTGAGCCAAGATTTTAAAGACATTCCTTGGGTGATTGGGGGAGATTTCAATACCCCCATTTACCCATCTGATAAGAAGGGAGAATCTGGGTTACCATCAAGGAGCATGGAGCATTTCAATGAATTCATTAACACAAATGAATTAATGGATGTAAGACTAAAAGGAGCCAAATTTACATGAAGTAACAAGAGGATAGGAAGTCAACTGATTCAAGAAAGGTTGGACGGGTTTTTTTTATCCAAGGAAGCTACAACAATGTTTGGTGATTCAACGTTACAAGCCCTTCCTAAATGTGCTTTAGACCATAATATTATTCTATGGGAGGCATTTCAGGCTAACTCCTTTAAAAAGCCATTCAGATTTCTGTCAATGTGGGTTAAACATTTGGACTTCAAGAAACGAATAGAGGAATGGTGGCAACAACCTATCCAGGGAAGTGCTTCCTTCAAACTATCTCAAAAACTTAAGATGGTGAAAAACAACCTTAGAATATGGAATAAAGAAGTCTTTGGAAATATTTTTGAGAATAAGAGAGCAGTGGGGGAAAAACTAAGAATAATAGAAAGCAAAATCCAAAATGGAACCTATAATGAGGCGAAAAGGACTGAAGAGAAGGAAACCCTTTGTGAGTTTTATAATATTTTAGCTTGTGAAGAGATGTATTGGGGGCAGAAATCAAGGGCATTATGGCTAAAGGAAGAAGACTCTAATTCAAATTTTTTCCATGTTACCACATTGAGCAATAGAAGCAACAATAATATTATAAATTTAACTAAGGTGGATGGATCCTCAACTCAAAACATTTAGGAGATTAGGGACAAGGCTGTTAATTTTTTTAGTTCATTATTGGGTGAAGAACGAGCCTGTAATGCCCAAGCAAAAGACTCTCTCCTTCAATTCATTCCACAACTCATTGATGAAATGATTAACGAGTATCTTACAGTAGCTTTTTTAGACAAAGATATCAAGGAGGCTTTGTTTAACATGGATCCTAACAAAGCTCCTGGGTTGGATGGGTTTTCATCACGGTTTTTCCAAGTTTGCTAGGATATTATTGGAACATAAGTTATTGCTGCAATCAAGGAGTTCCAAATTTCAAATCATATTCCAAGGGGTTTCAATTCAAATTTCATTTCTTTGATCCCTAAAGGCCCCAACCCCAAGACTATGGCTGACTTTAGGCCGATTAGCCTATGTAATATATCCTATAAAATTCTGTCCAAAGTTTTAGCCAACTATTTGAAGAAAGTTCTACTGGTTATCATTGATCCAAGTCAAGGAAGTTTTGTACAAGGAAGATCAATATTAGATGGAGTTATTACTGTTCATGAGGCTCTTCATACAGCCGCTCAGACCAAAAAAGCAATCATGGCTTTAAATTTAGACATGAACAAAGCTTATGACAGGATAAATTGGGAATTTCTAGAGGTAGTTTTATTAAAATTTGGATTCAACATTAAATGGGTCAAGTTAATGAGAGAGTGTATTTCTAAGCCTTGTTTTTCAGTTTTGGTTAATGGGTCCATAGCAGGTTTTTCTCAAAGAAAATGTGGTCTAATACAAGGAGATCCCATAAGTCCTATGTTGTTCATCATTGTTGTTGAGGCCTTGGGAAGAACCATTAAGGCAGCAGCGATAGCTGGACTCATATCAGGTGTCAAGGCCACGTCGCTAACTACCCTGATGACACATCAACAATTTGTTGATGATACATTGCTACTGACTTTGGCTTCTGTGATTGAGGCAAGAAGAATTAAAAATATTCTTAGAATTAATGAAGAAGCCATTAGACAGAAAGTGAATTTTGATAAGAGCAAACTTTATTTCATTAATACCCCCATTCCTAGGAAAAAAAGCATAGCAAGGATCATGGAATGTCAGATTGCATCCCTTCCCACCACCTATTTAGGTCTTCCCCTGTTTATGGGGAAACCTAAAGGATCAATGTGGAACATAGTTCTGGAGAGGATCCAAAAAAAGCTAGCAGGTTGGAAAGGACATATGTTATCTCAAGCAGGCAAAGCAATTTTAACTATGGCTTCACTTCAAAGTATACCCGTTTACTTCCTATCAGTCTTCAGAGCTCCTAGCAAGGTGTATCACAAAATTGAGCAGCTTCAAAAAAAATTTCTCTAGTCAGGGACTGAGGATAAGAAAAGGATCCATTTAGTAGGTTGGAACAAGATTTGCAAACCTAAAGCTGATGGGGGGTTAGGATTGAGGAGAGTTGCTCATCTCAATACAACTCTGTTAGCCAAACAAGCGTGGTGGTTATTGACTAAGGTTGATAATGAATGGACTGCCATAGTTAGGAGGAAATACCTCTAAGGTGTGAACTTCCTTAATGACAACTTAGCAAGCAGGGGGTCTATTTTTTGGAAGGCAATCCTCACGAGCAGAGATCTTGTCAAGAAAGGTCTTAGATGAATTCTAGGAAATGGGCAAACAATAGAATTTTGGAAGTATCGGTGGGTGAGAGCTGAGGAGTTATCCCAGAATCCTCGTTTGGCTAGGATTCAAGAGCATATGGAGCAACATATTTGGAAGAAGGTTGTAAATTATATGTGGCAGGATATAAATATCAACAGGTGGAAACACATCAGAGTACAGGGTTTTGAAGCGGAGTCTAAAGAGCTTTATAACATTTTAACTCAGCAAATTATTCCCTATGGAGAGGATGAAGATCACATTGTTTGGGCTGATACTGAAAGTGGTGACTTCACAGTTAAGTCTACCTATAATTTGCTTCTCAATGTGTAAGTTCAACAATTTCAACCGAGTTTGGTTTGGATCAAAGGCTTAATTCCTAAAATATCCTTTTTTTCATGGTTGGTGATTCAAGGAAAAATCCTCACTATGGACAATATGTTATCCAAAGGTATGGTTATTGCTAACCATTGCTACATGTGCGAGGCAGGATGGGAGACTACCCAACACTTGTTTCGGAGTGTCCGGTAGCGGAGTCCATACTGGATGAACTTTTCCAAGCCTTTATGATCTCGTGGGTTAAGCCTTGCTCTTATATCCGAAGTGTTCCATCAATGGACTCAACCCTTTTTTAGCCTAAAACTTAAGTACCTATGGAAAATATGTTGGCATCATTTTCTCTGCGCAGTTTGGCTAGAAAGGAACCATAGAGCCTTTAAGGATACCATTCACAACCCAAAACCATCCTCAATAGGATTATTGTCTTTGCGAAAGAAAACCTTAGCACCTTAGTGGATGAGAACCACTCAATTCTTCCCCAAGAAAAACAATTAGCTCGGGTCTTACGTATTAAGGAAAAAACTTCCATTCCTTTTCCCAATCCCAAAAATAGGATTTCTCGGGAGCCACCCCCTAGGGTTGGTTTAAACTAAATTTTGATGGTGCAGCCAAGGAGAACCCAGGAAGAGCTGGAGCTAGAGGAATAATTAGGGATCATCAAGGAAATCTGGTCAAGGCTTCGCTAAACCATTGGGAATTAGAACTAATAACGAAGCATAAGATAGAGCCCTTTCGAGAGGGTTGCAAGTAGCCCAAGCAACTCAAGGTAACTTGATGATTGAAGGTGATTCTATGAACATCATCAACCTGTTAACCAATGGCAAAAAACCTCCATGGAGAATTGAGGGAGTCATCAATGAAGTGAGGATCCTTTTTGCGGCAAGACAGAATAGGAGGGCTCATCACGTGTACCATGAGGCCAATAGGTCAACTGACAAATTAGCCAACATAGGTGTTGATGTTGGTAGTTTAGTGACATGGACACAAGGTGTGCCATGTGAAGTGGAAAACATTATTAGTCATGAAAAGAAACCTACCCGTTAAGGAGAAAGATGAATAAGTGTTCTTTCCCCATGGAGCTGGTAATAACTATGGGGTTTCCCTCTAAATCATACCAAATTGGAAATGAAGGTAACACGGTGTAAGCCTTAGAAGATTTCAACTGAGAATAGGAAATGGGCAAGCAACAGGTTTCACAAGTGCAAAGTTCCAAACTTCAATTCATTTCAATGTAAGTAATGTTTACAGTTATGTTTAGGTATGGGTGTGCTTTGTTAGTAAGGTGTTGTAGGGGATTCAACACAATTTTTGGTAAGAAAGTTTTAAGGATGACTAGGATCTACAATCTCAGTAGAAGGCTGGATATTTTAATAGGTTTTGGGTTAACCTGCAAAACCCGGTAATTAATGAAGACTTTTATTTACCAAAAATAAAAAATAAATTTGAACAATTAAGCATAGTATTAAAGAAATTATATAAAACTATATTCTATATAATGTCACATATCATCCACTAGAATACAATATGCTTGAAAATATTTATAGAAATTGAGTATACCATGTCGGATTACAATGTGATTAGAGTTTACAACAAGTATTATATATAATTTAGTTGTTGAAAACCATTGAGATTTTAAAAGAACTCATATATATTTGCAACATTAAATAAACTAGCTTAGCTTAGATATAAAGAATATATATCTAAAATTGTTGAGTTATCAATCTTGAGGTTGTTTTAGTTTAAATATTTTAGATGTTTTTGTTAATGTTGGATTTTTTAATTAAAAAAAAAAATATGTTTATGGCATGTATGACCTCTTTCCCTCCATTGTAGGAACGTCTATCGGCGCAATAAGGTTTATATTAATAAATGAAGTGATATGTGCATATTTTTATTTGATCAACTAATTTTAAAGGGAATAACCACTCACTATGTGTTAGCTCATAGGTACAATTTATAATAAGATAATCTAAATTATAACCAAATTGTAACATTAATCTATTAAAATTAGGTTAATATCCAATAGTATATATGTGATCAAGAGATATAATTATGTCAACATTGTCTATGTTTATATACAAACATTAGTATTATTTGAAAGGAGAAAAAGTTAATCTATCAAAGTGTCAAATGGAAAAAATACTCTTAACAATTTAAAATAATTCATGTCAATGCAATGAAGTAAAGCTAGTAAAAAATAAGGATGGATAAACCAACAACATAATATTCTTAAATCCTAGAAAAAAAATTCTATGCATTTGGGTGGTTTCTAGGGTTTTTAAATATTTTTCTATTCCAAAAATTTATTGGAAACTCAAAAAAGTGGTTAAAAACTTCTAAAATATTTCTTGCAAATTAATAAATATTTGCAACCATAATAACCATTGTGAATGACACATTAAAGTAGTAGTCAATTATGCCATATTTTCATCCTTGCAAAAATACATATGAAGGAGAATATTTTTTAATAGTTATAACATAGTAGAGCATAAACATGTCATTAACATGAAATACCATCATGAAATATCTTGATACTCATGAAATAAAAACCATTAAAGTTAATATAATAGAAATATTTATGATGATAAAAAGAGATGATTTTTTTATTTTTAATTTTTCCTTTGAGATAAATTCATCTCTTATATTTGGAAAGTTATTAATTGTTTAATATAAATGAGCAAAATTATTGAAACTATTATCTTATATATTATAATGAGATCCATATTCAAAATAGTGGTAATATCATAGTTATACTGAGATCAATAATGATTCATCCTAATTTTGATCAAAACATCAAGTTTGTTCTAGTTGAGATAATATTAAACTAGATTTCTATAAGATGGACTTAAATCATTCTTGAATATATTTTGAACTAATTGTATTTTATGTTCACATATGTCTAATGAGTTAATAGATCTATTCCTTCAAATACTTTATTGTATTGACTAGTGGTTTCCCTTCATGGGTATTTAAGGTGGAAAGGGGTATTCAATAAGATCACCCTATTCCTCATTTGTTTATTCTTCTAAAAAAGGCTTGAAAAATATTTTTGTATCCTCAAGATATAAAATATTTTTCAATAATTTCAAATAAAGGAGGAAGGCATATCTCATGCATATAATAGTAATATTTATGATGAAAAAGAGACTTATTTTAATTTTCCCCTTTAAGAAAAGTTCTGGAGAACTATCCATTGTTTAATAGACATAAACAAAATTTCTAAAACTATTATCTTAGCTATTCTAGTGAGATCAATATCACTAAATAGTGGTGATATCATAGTTGTGTAAATATCTATGATGAATAATCCCAAATTTAATCAAAACATTGATATAGTTCTTGTTGAGCTATTTTTTCTTAAACTTAGTTTTAAAAATCATGTTTTGGAGGTGTGGTCACTTACAAAATATTAATATGTAATGACCCTTCTAGGTGATCAAAAAAAGTGTGTCACATTTTATGTGTCATGTTTGGATAATAGGGTATTCATTTAGCTATATGAATCAACATAAAAAAAGTTATATGAAACTTTCAATTATTTATATATTGGTCTTCATAAATATTTATTTGATAATTTAGTACCAAAATGAATTAAAAAATGATTAATTGTTTCTAGTCATCCTAGCAAAAGTGCCCTATTTTAATTTGTATGACAATAATTTACATTAGGATTTCATGTTGACAATGTTTCATCACCAAAAATCATGATTAGAGATCATTATTATTTATAAGCTAATTTGAAAATCCTTTAAATGGGGGTTTTGATGAGAAGAGAAAATTATAAGAACTTTATTAAAAGGTAATGTATGATAAATATAATTTGAATTATGAAAAATCATATAATTTAAGATTAAATAGATTGGAATATAAAAAATCAAAGAAGAAAAGAAAGCATCAAGTAAATTCTAATATAGCTTGGATAGTGGTGGCATAAACTACTAGGATTTAGATAAGTTTAAAAATGTATGGAATCCCAAGATGATAATGCTTTCCCTCTTATTTTATCATATTCTATGAGGTCAACCATTATAAATTACTTTTTTTAGGGTTTACTCATGTGATCATGCAAATTGGGACGATCTCAATGGTGGGATCCCAAAACATGTTCCTATTTTTACTTGATATCACACTCATGATTAGGGGATGCATTATTGTGTCCTATGAAGCTAGTTTGATAGTTAAATTTATAAACATAAAATCCCAAAAATTTATTTTAGAATATAAAATATATATGCAAATAGATGTAGGTATATAAAACCCTAATATTTCATTCTAAATGCTTGTAAAAGTGATAAATTTTCTCTTTATTTTGAGCAAGAGTCCAAGAAGAATGTGTAAACAAGCAAAATTATCCTAGGATGCAACTACATGCACTTCATTTTGCATGCCTAGTGTTGAAGATACAAACAAGATCTATCCCCTTTTTAACAATTTGTAAAAGAAATCAATTTTCTATCCCTTTCAGAAAACTTCTTTGTAAAAAAAATAAGAGGCTACAAATTAGAAAAACTAATAAAATTATCCTATAATGCAATTTAATGCACTTTCAATTTCTTGTCTAATGTAATATTTAAGACCTATATCTATTTCTTTGATAGTTTTGTAATAAAAGATAATTTTTCTACCCTCTTTGTAAAAATTTATTACAAAATAGAAACAAACTCGATAGATCAAACAAATCAAACTATTTTAAGACCCTAAAATAGAAATAAATTAAACTTAGAAAATATAAGACCTGGTTTTTAGATCAAGGTAGAAGCACCACATAAAAGTATCACATAAAAGTTCTACATAGAAGCATCAAGAAAGGTGTAAGGTGAAAGTTCCATAGGTAAAAAATGTACAATGCTTTTGCTCCTTTATGGTGCTTTTGACTATACCTACAAAAATCAAGAACTTGCAAACAAAAAATAGAAAAAAATGGTGACCCATGCAAAGGAGTTTATCTAATTTAAGTAGGTAACAATGAACTTCCTTGCCTGAAAAGATCAAACCCCTATTTTATAAAAAATATTTAAATGCTAACAATAAAAAGGATCTATAATACTTAAAAATAAAAATATGTAAAGATTGAAAATGCAAATTAAAATGAAGAGATGAAATAATAAATGCTAAATTCTTAAATAAAATGGATGGAAATCACAACCCATGCCCATGGGTTACCCATTTCTCTATGAATAATTTGTTTTAATGCTAGTTGGTTGTGTATTGAATGCTTCAATGCTAGTGGATGCTTATCAAATGATTGATTTGCTAGATATGCTACTTGCAAGAGAATAGAATTGTGGATGTATTCAAGCTAAAAAATCATTTCAATAACATCTTGAAAGGGTACATACTAAGGAGATTCTAGTAGTGTCTGGTAAATCCACCTCAACACCACTGGTCCTTAAGCATATCCCACTTGATCATCCTTGATATATACTACTACATACCCCATCCCTAGTGTATCACCCTCCTCATATCTAAAATTATGATACTTGATACTAATAGATAAAGAAATGTACTCCATCCATCCAAATAGTCTCTTTTGAATGCAACATTGATGTTAATGTCTAATTACACTACTAAAAAATCCTCTTGTCCTATCAATCTCTACAAGCAATGCCTATAATATCATCCAATTTGGATCATTCTGCCTCTAATTAGTATTTAGAGGATCCTCCACACGTCCTCCAAAGTTGTTATCATCTCTCCTATAGGAATATGAAAGGTACTCATCTTAGAGTAGTAGTGCTCTACTAATATCATTAATAGTGTCTAATCATACTCTACCTTCAACATGTAGGATATATGGTATAGTTTTGCTACCACCAATAGATCATAGTATGCCACATATAACAAACCCTATATGGTTTCCATTTGCTTGCCCACCTCTCTTGACACTCTAGGACCATCTATTGAGCCTACACCAGCCAAATAGCCAAAATATCAGCCAACCTACATACCTAATAATAGCCAACCTACATACCCCTACTGAAAGCATCATACACCTAGTTGTGTTGTATGGATGCAGTAGCATTGTATAGATGCATATTATAGTTGCATAAAAAAGAGTTTCATATGGATGCACAATATGAACATAATAACATCATATAATCGTGATAGTGTTATACAATCCTCAAAGCATCGTATAGATCTACAAGCATCATAAAATCACAACTATGCCATACATAATTGCTAAGACATGTTAGGGCATAAAATTTAAAAAATATCCCATGGAATGCAATGCAAAAAGCAATAATCAACTAAAATTGGAAGGTAGAAAAGCTCAAATATGTGGTGCTCAAATTGCACCTACTCAATACCTTGGTCATCCTTGATGTTCCATCATGAAAAATACTATGCCAAATCTCTCTTCAAAATATTTCTCTTCCTCTTCACTCCATTCTCTCCCTCTCTTTGCACAATGAAATAAAACATCCTTTTACCCCTACCATCCCTTTTGCACTTTTATTTTTTAATTTTTTCCTCTCTTCTAAAACTTTCCCTTCCTTTTCAAATTTCCCTCCCTTTTACATTTTATACCCTTTTTCTCAATATTTAACCCTTAGAACCCTATTTTTCAAACATTGTGCATCACCAATTTTAGCATTTTATCATCAACCAAGTCTAGATAAAAGCTATTTTAAGTTTCCTCGATCTAGTTAAAAATTTTGCTCCAAAAAATGAGGGAGCATGCTAATGCATAGCTACATTATAATTGAATCTTAATCAAATTCATATACTTGACCTTAGAAAAATATGTACCTATTTTTTATTAAAAAATTAAGACATTGATTATGGTTTTTATGTGTTTATTATACAATAAATACATCAAAAAGGGGTAAATATAGATACGTAATTTTATATACCAACTAAACATCAATTGCATTGATAATTAGTCATTTTAGCTAATCAAGTCAAATCATACCTTTTGTACCTAAATTTATGACAAACAAGCAGTCTAATCGTTGAGGATTATAAAATTACTTTAGGTCTTCATGCAACCTTATAAAAGTAATAACATTGGGAAGGAATCAAAAAGATATTTCCAACAAACATAAACATACCTATACTTACCTTAGAACTGATACCTAGAATGCCCGAAGGTGATAGTGTCATTACCTTACAAAATTGTCACATATAATTCTATAAAGTCTTTTTATAACTAATGATAGCACCATACAAAATTCTATATAATGCTTTCATAACAACATGGTGCTTTTATATTATCAATGTTGAAACTAAAGTCTAATTGTCTGCCATTACTAGTTACCTTTGCATATCATCTTGCAAATGCTTGAATCATGAATTGAGATTGTTGAGCTACCAATAATTCCTTTTGATTAGTAGTTTCATGTCACCATGCTCCTCTTACCTCACAAATAAAGCTATTCTAACTCTCATTCAAATCTGTTAACTCCATAATCATTACATGCAAGTACTAAATCACCTCTTATAATCTTTCATTCTGTACCAAGGAATGTGCATGATATCCCCAATAAATGGCTTGGGTGATTTATAAATCCACCATTGGGGGGAAGCCATTGGCAACAAAAAATATCATATGGTAGATATATGCTGCTAAAATAATAGGAAATAGAACTTAAACATCAACACTATTTGTAAATTGGCCCTTGCACCTCTTCTCTCTCTCTCTCTATAAAGTGCTTGATATATCATCAAACGAGGTATTATCAAGAAGCATTAAATAAGCACACATTAACAAGATCCTTCCTTGAAAAATAGGGCAACTTGGGTTTTGATTATTACTATTGGACCTCACTCTTTCAATTTTATTGTTCCACAATTCCTCTTTTGCATTATTTTATCATGTATGGTCATAGCTTTTCTCGTATAAATATGTTCTTTTGTCATTATTCAAAATAAATTCATAGGTTTGATCCCTCAACCATGGAAACTTACTATTCTTGGTGAGATTGGATAAACCACTTAGTACTAATCACAATTTCTATTTCTTTTGTTTACATGTTTCATTTTTTATAGTTATAGGATGAAAGTACTAGTAGACTATGATAACATCATATGAAATTATGTATATTATTTCTATTACTATACAATACTTCTATACAAACAATGAAACCATTGTTGAATGACACTTTCATATAGGTAGTAAAATTTTATTTTGTGCTTATTACATTATTTGATGATGTAATTATTACACCGTAGAAGATGTTATAATTATTACTACACCTCATAGAAGGTTGATGAATAGTTACATATCATGATAATTTGATAAATAATGGCACCCCATTCAAAAACAATAATGTTCGCGCATTATGTGAGAAATTCAACATCCAACATAGCTTTTCTACCCCATACTACCCCCAAGGTAATGGCCAAGTAGAAGCTAAAAATAAAACCATTTGCATCATTCTTCGCAAGATCATTGTAGAGTCACACTATGATTGGCATAATAAAATACCACTAACCTTATGGACCTATCACACAAGCATTCGTACTCCAACTAGGGAATATCAATTTTTCCTTGTATATGGTGTTGAAGCTATCATACACTTGGAGCTTGAAATATCATCCTTACGGGTCTCTATGCAAGAATTCATTGATGACGATATCGCTTATCAAGCCATGTTATATTAGTTGACCCTATTAGATAAACATCACATTCATGTTATCAAACATACACATGTTTATCAAGATTGTCTTCATTGTGCCTATAATTCCAAGGTACACAAACATAAATTTTAAATTAGGAATTTAGTCCTTAAGGAAAATCAATAAATTACTAGCCAACCACATCATCTCCATGATAAATTTTCACCAAATTGGCTAGGTCCTTACATGGTTACTAAAAAATTTGGATCTGGGGCATATCGCCTTTACCACATTAGAAGGTATTGCTAAACTTGAGCCCATTAACATTATTCATCTTCGAGCATTTTATGCCTAAAGCATAGGTGCTACCGCTCATTTTTATTTGTACATATCATTATAGTGAATCGAAAAAAACAAAAAAACAAAACAAATAAAAATACAGCAAACAAAATCCTAAAAACAAACACATTTCCTTTTTGGCATTTTGCGACATTCGATCACAATCGCATTTAACTTAAAAATCTGCCTCTACCCCATATTTTCTTTATTCCTTCTTCTTTTATTTCTTCTATAGTGAATGTTGTATGGTCATGCTTCGAGTGGCTACATACCTTTCACCCACCTTCTTATATTCATTTTCTTATTGTTCTTTTTTTTTTTCTTAGTTTTACTTGTCAATATTGTATGGTCACGCTCCAAGCGGATACATACCTTTGAATGGTTTATTTTTATTCTCTTCTTGTTGTTTCTTTTCTTCCCCTTATTTCCTATCATTCTTTTTTTTTTTTCCTTCCTCATCATCTCCCACTTCACTTCATCATCCCATTTCATTGCACATCATATTGGGCAACCTTGTACATAAATGCCCCCTTTCATTCATTTGTAGTATCACATCATTCGTTACATGCTTTGCTTCACCTCTATACATTCTAGGATTTTTAGAAATTACATTTATACATGCATATGTACATAATCTTTGTGAATAGTGTTCTTTGAGAATTAAACACGCACATGTTAGCATAACAGTTTTGGTGCCCAAGCCCATTGTCATGAGATAGGATTATTGAATTTTTTTGAGTGTTTTACCCATGTACAGTTCTATAATCAACCACCATCCAACATTGGCATACTTCAAAAGTATTTATAGACTTCCCTTGGTTACCTTGCTCTCATTCATCAATTAAATTGCACGTCCTACACACTAAGAAATTTTTAAAAATAGGACTGGCTACACTATATGCATATTGATCGCCTCACAAAAATCACCTTGCTCATCATATCATTTACATGATTTATCTCCAACCTGGGGATTGACAAAATAACAAGCTAAAAAGCAAAAGCGAAAGGGCAAAAAACTAAAGCCAATGCCTACAAAAAAATAGAAGCAAAGGAAAGACAATGAAGGGGTGGAAAACAAAAGAAAAATCCTTGAAAGTACTATCAAAAAGCTTAAATCTCTACATTCCTTAGGTTCCTATTGATGAGATAGCTTATAGGCTAAGTTACCATCCAGTTAAAAACCACCCTTTTTCAAAATGGTTAAATTAACATCACTTTACACACACTAATCCATGATTGAGGTCTTGTTTACCAAGATAGCCTAAATCTGTTCCCAAAGTTTTGGTCAGTTATTCAATGGTGTTGATTACTTAAAACTGTAATGTTTGAATCCCTTTACTAAAATTTTCATATCCAACTTCCTCAAAAAAGTGGAATGGATTACATCATCTGATTATTGCAAAGATGCAAACACTTTCTCCAAGCAGTACTCCTTCAACCCTGCATTCCCATCACATGCATATTAATTCTATATTATTTCATAAGTAACACCTTATTTATTTATGCATTCAACTATCACATGAATATATGTAGTTTTCCTATACCACATATACATCATTCATATTCATGTATCATCACAAGCAGAAGCAAACATACACATAAATGCAATTAGACACAAATTTTGTAGAATATCATGTATATATATATATAATATCACCATCAGGATACAATAAAGTGTATGTGCCCTTACGGGTGCATCACCACATGACCATATCATGTTTATATATCTATCTATCAAAAATGCCATACGGCTACAATGAGTTGTGTATCCATACCGATATACAACTACCAAAAACAAATCATCATGTGTACATCCATAAAAGAAATAGTGGGTCAATATACCCATAACTACCCTCGTAGCTACATCATCTACATTGTCCCACAGGCATCTCTCCACTCCCTTCCTTAGTAGGCACTTTCTCTACCAACTCTACATTGACTACGCCTCCCTTGTATCTTGCATTGCTGGCACCTCTATCCATGCCACCGGTACCAACCCTACTACCTGTGATGATGTAGGAACCAAAATCTATTTACTCCTCCTAGCCACTAATGGTGAACTTCATTGAATATGATGTGAATGCATCTACGACAGTTAAATGGAACCAAAATAAGAAGGAATAGGTATCCCATGCATCACTAACTCCCCCTCATACCTCGACCTCTTTGCAGCCTCCCTCATGTTGGCTGCTAAAAATTCTATATTTTCTTGCTGCAAACACCCCACCTCTACCTATACCTACTCCAACTGCAGCACTATCATTTCCAATCCCTCAATATCCTTCTCTACCCACTCCTTTGTAGCTAACATATCATGCATGCACTACTCTAACTCTGCGATCCTCTCTAGATGATTGGCCTTTATGACCTTTGTCTCTATCCTAGCTACATCCAACAACCCCTGCAATATCTAAGTAGACTCGATCATCTCATCTCACTTAGAACTCATAGCACATCTCTGAGCACATCCCACTCCATCCTCAACACATCCCTCTCCTTCATCACCTACTACAAGCAAACCCTAGCCTCATCTCTCTCCTCCAAGGTGACCCTAAGATCTACCTCCATCTACCACCTCTCCTATAATATTGAGTGATCTATCACCTAATCCATCTCAGTGTCTAGAAGCCTATCCCTAAGTCCCTTCACCTCCCCTCATATCTCCTTCATCTCATCCTCAACCACCATAGCCTCTTATAGCTCTATAGTAAAGTAAAAGTCATCTAAATTTGTTGCTATATCCTCACAAATACCTCCCTCATTCATCAATAATGAATTGTATGATGAATCATCAACAATATCCATCACGGGTACATATTCCATCACTATTGCACCCTTTATTGTACCCATTCCATCCTCCATTTATGATCTTGTATTGCTATCACTCACCAAGCAATCTCGCTCATCACAATGAGGTCTAACTCACCTAATCAATTAGCCCAACACTACCTCCTCCTCCTCACCAGGCTCGAGTGATCCCTCATACCTCCATGCACATACATGCCCTAGCGATGGTGTCCTCACCCCACCTAGCAATCCCTTATCAAGAAACACTCCTACCACCTTGGCTCATCCATCCACTACCCCAAGCACTAGATCCCATCACTATCTAGACCACCATATATCATAGTCTATCATGTTCCTTGCATTGTCCACATCTAGAACACCTAAAGGCTCATTAGGTGTTAAATACAGTGGTGGTACCACTAGCTCTACCTTGCATCACTTGTTACCTTGAAAATCACCATGGGTGGATCTGGTCATCCCTATTACAACCTAAACTATCACTGCACTTGAGAGAATGGAAAGTACTCTATCTATGATAAGTGATTCCCCACAATCCAACATTCTTGCCTAATGTGAGCTAGCTGCTTTGCATCATCAGTCCACTTCGGTGCTCCTCACCATGGTCTCCACCTCACCCAATCCATACTCAAGACTCTTAACTCCTCTTGGTGATACATCATATCACCCTCCCGTACCCTCTTCTCCCTCTTCTCCATATCCACCCTCTGTTGGAAATTTGAGGTAATTTAAGGCATTTTATGTTGTCATTGATTTCACATGGATCATTGATGTCACATGGATCACATTGAGTTTTTGTGGCCAAAATATTTCATAAATAAGCATTTATGATATTTTGGAAAGCATTGCTATTTATAGGGTTTTTGTGAAAAACAAGGTAGTAAAAATAAATTTTTTTATTTAAAACTATGGATCGTAGATTTGAAATGGGTTTTTCTTAAAACCTAGGTTTGCTTTTCATTTCGTTGAAAAAGGTGCCCCGGTGAAGGAGATAACTAATTTTAAATATTTAAGTTTAAATTTTAATCATTTAAAATTAAAATTTAAAATTAAAATTAAAATTAATATTTTGTTATTGTCGAAGTCAAAAAGGAGGAGGCAAGTAATATTAAGTTATAGCCAATGTCAAAATAAATAGGTGGGCATATATAAATATGCCACTAAAGTTTTATTTTCTCTAAGTCCTCGATGAAGATAATTTGTTCGAAGTGCCAAGGAAGCAGAAGTGTCGTATTCATTCGAAAACCAATGAAGAGAAGAGGGAACAAAGGTAAGGGAGTTTCCTTACCTATCACCATAGGTGCTTGTGGCCTAGAGGCAAGAGGAAGGCACGTAAGGTGTTTAAGCACCAGCAGATCCAAAATTTGAATCCCGTCGGTGCTAGTTTTTGCAAGGTAAAAAGGGAGAACCTTTTGCACATGTGGTTTTTGAGGGAAAGTTCAGAGGAAGCAAGAAGGAGGTCTTGTGCTCTTGGTTTCTATGTGAGCGGTTGGATCACGTGGTTGTTGGCACCACGGTTTGAGTGGTGCAAGGGCAGTGACATGGGATCGAATCTCGCTAATGTTAAAGACAAGTTATTAATTTTTCCAAATATTTATTTTTCTAAAGTTGCCCTAGGAGAGATAAGGTTTGTGGTGCTTGTTGTGAAAATGAAAGATTTCTCATGATTTTCCTTTTAGAATTATATCATATTATATATCGTTGGAAATTTTATTTTGAGTGCCTATTTGATTATTTTGTTTAGAAGGAGAAATAAGGTATACATAAAGAGATATTTCAGTTTTTGTAAAAGGGTTCAAGTGAAGGTTGTTTTATTCTTTTCAAAGTGTGTTGAGTGTGGGAGATTTTCCAAAGGGGTTTCTTCATCTTCATAAAAGGTATGGGTACATTCTCATATTGATTATCTATGGTGGTTTATTTCTGAAATATCATTGGAGGGAAAAGGATTGTTTGTGGTTTCCTTTTTGAAAGTGGTTGATTGAATGCTTCAAGGTTTTCTAAATTGAGAGTTGTGTTTAAACCTTGTTTTATAAGCATAGTTGTTGAAGCCCATTGGTTGTAAAAGAACTTGAGTTAGAAAAGATCATGAGTATCATTGTTATGTGAGATTTGTAATTGAGCATTTTTGGAAACATTTGAGTTGTTTGATACATACTTGGACTAGGGTTGTGTATGGAAGGATTATCCCTTGTGGTGATTAGTTGAGATTGAGTTTAGAACATATTGAGTCTCTAAAAATTCTCTTTATGGTTCTATAATACTTGGGTTGAGTTGAGTTGAGTTGAGATTGAGCCTAGAACATATTGAGTCTCTAACAATTCTCTTTATGCTTCTATGAGTTGATTTGAGTTGAGTTGTGTAGATTAAAAATACACGCCAAACAAAAATAAATAAAATCACAATGACAGAGTACAGAATAGTTGCACAAAACAAACGATTTCTATTAATCGATGAAGTTTAAAAACTCCTTTTTGAATACAACTGGGCCTGTAACCCTTTATTTGTGATACACGATTACAAGTTATGCTAGGGTTCTCCGAAACCCTAGCTGGCACAAATGGTGGCGCTTCCGAAGAATGTATCTTCAATCCCAATCGAGTGAGTGGGCTTTGTTGTATCCCTTGCTTGGACCACTCCAGCTTAATCAGCTGCCATCAATAAACCGGATCTGCTGTCAAAAACCTGCACACATTAACACTATCAAGGAGTTAGAAATTAATAAGAGGGCTCCACTTGTGTGAGCCCTCGAAAACAATCTAAAACCCTAGAAAAATGAAATGTAGGAATTCAATAACGAGATCAATAAAAGAAAAGAAGTTACTTGCTTTAAACTAATTTATACCTGTTCTCTGTTAACGCAGCTAGACCAGGCGACACCGGGAAGTAATGTGGCTATCAAATCGGCTACGGAAGGTGCCCTGGTGCACTCGTTGAACGCCCGCGTGCTTCTGGATTAAGGTTTCAGACGTCGGTCTGAGTCTGTGGCTGTGGGTAAACGCCCGCGGGCACTTGGTAAACGCCCATGGGCACTTGGTAAACGCCCGTGGGCACTTGGTAAAGGGGTAAACGCCCGCGGGCACTTGCGACAAGAATGGGGGATTATGCAGAATGCTACAGAAGAGATGGCGGCGAAAGCAACGAAGGAAGCGGCGATGAAGGACGACGATAGATGCGGCGAAAGGGTAGCAGAAGAATTAGAATCCGAGATAGCAGAGATAGATGAAGGAGATAGAAGAAGTTAAGAAGATAGAAAATATCCAGGATAGAAGTAGCAAAAGACATAGGGTTTGAGCCATCAAGGTGACTCAATTTATAATCTACTCTTAGGGCACACTTTAGGGTTTTAACGACACTTTGAACGTGTGGCTAAGATTAAAGTGGATCTAAGGGTAGAGAATAAATCTAGGTTGTGAAATGGATTAAGATGGATGGACGGATGAGATTAAATGAAGGACGGACGGCTCAGATTAAATCACTTAAACTATTATTTAAATATATATATTAAAATATTAAAATATTAAAATATATATATATATAAATATTAATTTAAATAAATTTGGGGATGAAAAATGGCGGGAAAGGTGAAATTGGGCCAAATAATGGCGGGAAAGTGTGGATTTGGGCCAAATAATGGTGGGAAGGTGGATGACCGACACGTGGCTGACAGGAAGGTATAGATGACTTGCAAGTGGCTGGATTTTGGTGTCTACGAGATGCCCCTTTTTGAGCTGCTTTGTGTGAAGACACAATGCGGCACAAAAACTTAGGACACCTAAAAGGTGGATCAGACGCAACTCTCTCTCAAGACTAAAGCACAACTTTGAAGACCAAAGAATAAAAGAATATTTAAAATTTATCAGCTTACCCCCTCAATTGGCGAGCGAGAATGGTTCTCACGAGCCAATTGGAAGAAATTCGGAAGAAAATGAACCGTTTTTGCCCCAACGGTGAAAAAGGGGTTGGTGTATGAACCATCTGTTTATGTCCCAACGAGAAAAGGGGTTGGTGTACAAACCAGAAAATAATATGATTGAAGACGATATGAGTGATGTGAAAGATGAACCGTTTTATGCCCCAACGGTTAGAAAGGGATTTTTGCCAAATTTTAAATTCCATGATCATGTAAGATGAATTCTACTATTAGGAAAGTTAAAAATTGATAACGGATGCCCCAACTCCTGTGGGTGAATCCATACTGTTGATGAAATTGCCTTGTTGGCGCCATTGATATGCAGAGATGCAATATGAAAGAGTCCAGAACTTTAGAGATGCTCCTAGTGACTGTATGGATAATTCCTCGGGTCGGAACCAATCAACCTAGGTAGCCTTAATCTCTAGCAAGACTCAAAATAATGATGATATTGAAGATTGTCCACGTTTAAGGCCCCATGAACTAGGCCATCAATGACAAGCTGTTGAGCAAATTAATCTTGGTATGAGGTCACTTGAAAAGTAGGATACCCAAAATTGATTTCCAATTTTCAAGCCAGTGAAATAATTGATGATGATAAATGGTAAGTGTCCTTATGGTGGTTTAATCCTCTTACCGAATTGCATGGATGCAAATCGTTGCAATCGCCAAGGTGATAGAATATACCACTAGATACGAGGTTTACTTTAATTTAATTTGGCAAAAATATGCATGATGAAAGAAGAATGAATGAAATTGACGATAGATCAGAAGAATTGATGAATGTTGTTAATTTTGTGAAGGTTTTGAATGTTTTTAACCCAATTTGTAAATCAATGATGAATGATGCGCTTTTTGAGCAAAATGACAAAATTTGTTTCCAAAACTGTTGTAACCTTCACAAAATGTTTTATTATGATAAGAAGAATGGATGGATGCAATTTGATGAAATTTGGAGGAGGTAAGCTTCAATTTTGTAAGTTTTGTTCTTTTATTCAATACTGACACCAAACGCCGGTATGCATTTGGAGGTGGCAGAAATGCCCGCCGGTGTTTGAATGCATCATGAAATGCCCCACTACGTTTGAATGCACCATGAAATGCCCCACTGCATTTCAGGGTGCCAAAACCAGCTATTTAAACAGTTTCAGCGAGAATTTCGCTCATTTGTGCGTTCGAGCTTGAGAGAAGTGCGTCTGAGGGAGTGGAATGAAGTGAAGTGAAGTGAAAGGTTGTGTGGGAGAGTGAAGCATGCGGGAGCTATGGCGGAGATGGGAGCGGACGCGCCAGTGCAGCCAGCTGAGGTATTTGTTTATTTAAGCAAGTACTTTTATTTGTTTTTTTTTTTTTTTTTTTTTTTGGAAAAAAATTTGTAACCAATTTTTGTTTTGTTGTTTTGCAGCTTAGGGTGTTAGAGGCACGACACCGATTCTCCCCTATCATTCCGGGGATGAGGAGGTCATTGTCCCGAGTGAGCGGGAGATATTGGAGGCGATAGGGCTAGCGGAGGCAGCCCGATTGGAGGTAGTTCGGGCAGATGAGGGGTACCTCTCAGCTTTGGCCGAGAGGTGGGATCCGGATCGGGGGGACGTTCCGGCTCCCGGCTGGAGAGATGACGGTGACGCTTGAGGATGTATACCGCATCCTCAAGGTGCCCATGGAGGGGGCGCGGGTGGAGGTTGGACGAGATAGGGCCACGGAGATGGCCAAGTTGTTTGGGGATGAGCTGGAGGGAGATCCGGACGGAGAGCGGGGGATTCCTTACTTGGCCATGTATACGACCAAGGAGTTGGTAGCGGTGGAGGCTCCGATGATGTTCGTATTGGCCAACATTGTGGCCCCGAACAGCACGGGTGCAGGTTTCCATGGAACCTGATGGGTGTAGTGAGCGAGATGCTCACTAATAGGGTAGTGTATGCACGGGCGCCCGCTTTATTGGCGCGGGTGTACCGGGAGTTGTATGAGGTTCGGAGACGGGGCCGGAAGGGCCTAGGCTACAGTTTGGTTCTCCAGTCTTAGGGCTGGGAGCACTTGAGTGGCCCGATCGGAGGGGTTGCCATGTGCTTACTGGGACATGAGCCAGGCTTATGGTAGGAGATGGCTAGTGGCGGAGGAGAGACAGTCGAGCCACCCCGTGAGATCGGGGCAATGGTATAGGAGTTTATGGGCAGACTTGACAGATGCCCAAGTCATTTGGAGGCCCTGGCGGGAGGCAAGGTGGATCGGTGATGGAGAGCATATGAGATGGGTGTGACAGGCTAGATGGGTAGTGGGTCGGGGCCACAGCGAGGCGGAGTACATACAGATGTCTCGAGTGCTCCGCCAGGTCGGATTGAGACAGGATGTCCCCGGTGAGCCAGTGCGCTACCGGAGGCACAGATCAGAGGGGGATTTGCCATGTGTCAAGCCGTGGAGGGAGGCGGCAGAGGACGATGAGGACATGGAGATCCTCGACATGGACGACGTTGGGGTGACAGCTGAGTATGCAGCATGGATGGCCGCAGAGCTGAGGTGGGAGCCACCATTGGTGGCTATTGGAGATGGAGAGGACGAGGGAACCGCGAGAGGTTCCCAAGCGTGAGGAGGGTCCCCGCCTTCGATCTGACAGTCGAAGGAAAAAGGGGAAGATGGCACGGTAGGCACCGAGGAGCGGAGATGACGAGGAGGATGATGGCGAGGGCCTAGGAGAGGCCACAGGAGAGACTAGGGAGGTACCCCCTAGCGGGCACGAGGATGATGCGGCACGGTTGCGGCGAGAGATAGCAGAGCGCGATGCTATGCTAGGCTGTCGGGGATGAGAGGATAGCTCAGGCTGGAGCAACGAGGTTGATAGAGCGGGATGCCCCGATAGCTATTCGGGGAGGAGAGGATGGCCCGGATGTGGGCGGACTTGGATGGAGCGACTAGGGTGCCCCGGGATGACGGGGTGACGAGACTCCGAGGCGAGCTAGCGGAGCGAGAGCGATGACACGGGATAGACATATCTAGACTTAGGTCTAGGACTCGTTATATTGAGGCTCTGGAGGACACATTGTTTAGGCATCACATTGTGTTGCCTGATCCTCCATCCTCCTCTATCTCTAGGCGTAGTGAGTCTAGGCACACCACTAGGTCTAGGGCTCCTACTAGGTCACAGGGATCCTCTTTTGATGGTTAGCTTAGTGCTTAGATGCACTCTTTATGAGCCTTGGTGCTCTATTGTATATTGTAGCCTTTTGGCATTCCTCGTACAGTTTGACCTTTATACATATATATATATATTATCATGGCTTTTATTTATTTGGTGTTTTACTCTCTTTTGTGTGAATGCCTATGTTTTTGTGATGCATGTTTTTATATGTTTTAATGTTTTTGATGCATATGTGATGGAATGGAATGCAAACTTATAGATGATTAATGCGAGACTAAGTATCTACTCTATTGTTCCTAAGTAAATGAAATATGCACTAAGAAGCACTCATACTTTTAGATAGTTAGATTTAGCCAATTGTTATCATAATTGTTTAATCAGGGGCACCGAACTTGGTAGCTTGTGAATGAATGACGTATGGAATGACATGAATATGGAAGAAGATATGGAGGTTGATATGGAAGAAAATATGGAGGAAGACTATTTTACAAAGACTCAAACATGCTAGTGGTATCAAACAAACTTACTAATACTGCCTAATTCAACTAGGACCAAATGTGTGTGCATGTGAGTTCATTAACCAAATCAGAAGCATGGTAGTGACTCTAGGCAATCAAAAACCTGTGTGTGTGCAAGTGTGTTCATTAACCTCATCTTGCACAAATTAGGTAACCCTGTTATGGAGAAGACCCCAAAGCTAGTTTGTCCGTATGAGCATTCAGAGGTCTCTTTTTTAGGAGAGACATGTCGCCACGCAAATGAGTATACTCCACTTGCCCGAGTCAAGCGTCTATAGCCCCGGTGAAGGTTAACTCCATAGTCCATGTTGTTTTTGACCTTTGTAAGCCTTGGGGATGACTACCTATCCGTCTGATTGGACAAGTAGTACGATCCTTACAACTTATTTGGGATCAGTGGTGTGTGAAAAATGTTCATTTCCTTAGAGCTTTGGGGAATCGGATTCTCAACCGAAGTATGATGAGAATTTTACCCTATCCTTACTACTCTGTTTATATTTATATTTTGTAATTGCTTGTGATAGTGGTAAGAACCACTGTTTTATGGACTATGTTTGCATGATAGGACAAACGAGGATTACCCTTTTCACTTCGAGGCACAACCCAAGGATGGTGTTATCTCTCTTTGACACAAGATGTTTTTAAGATGTGAAAATGTGATAGGTTCAAGACCGCTTTTGAAATCAATTCCCAATACTCAAGATTTTATTTAGTGTAATTTGTGATATGGCCCTAGAGGACTTTAACATGCATTTCAAAGTTTGCTTAAAACACTAGGAATGGCTGAGTGACTGAAAACATTTTGGCAATGTAAATATGTGCAAATGGAAAATGGGTGTACGAATGACAATTCGGTTTGATGGATTTTATGAAGGTGCCCCTGATTAAGGCAACATGACTTTTGCATGACAAAATTTTATATCCAAAATATAGAATGGTCTCTAACATGATATGCAACTATGGCTGAAAATGAAATGTTATGGTTTTCAATGAGATGTATGCATATGAAATGCAATGTTTTTGAATGAGATGTATGCAACTAACAATGAAATGCAAATTCCGGGAAAAGGAAACACCAAGTGTGATTGCATTCAAAATTAAGTACGCTTAAGTCCTAGAAATGTAAATTGCATGAAATGGAAAAGAAACACATTGGAAGAGACACAAGCAAATAGAGAAAACACAGCCCTTTCATTAATATCCCTTGATCTCTGTTACAATGACGTCTCCTCCCTTTTCAGGGGCTAGGAGCGCAAATAGAGTTTGATTACAATCACTGAATGATTCCTCTTTATGCGTGCCCATGATTGCAATGGGCAGGCCAAGATGATGCCACCGTTGATGTCGATGAGTTCTTCACCTCCGCTGCTTCTCCTGCGAACAAAGAAACAACCAAGATGTCAGTAGCATCTGCCACAAATGAAAAGCGTTTGCTCTCTAAAACTAACGAAATATGCATGTAAATATTTGCCTAAAACAGTAATTACAGTGAGTCCAAATGGCTTCAAAACTTGACAGAAGGTAATAAAAGTTACCAGAAGGCCACTTCCACTGAGACAGCCGGCCAATCTACCTTCAACTAGAATTCGTCCCTGGGCAGGACGAATTCTGACTGCATTCGTCCCTGGGTGGGACAAATTCTTCTGTGTTGAAGAAACCGACCTACTGCTGCTCCAATGTTGGATCCTGAGACCTGCAAAACGCCTGCAAATAGGGGGGTTATGTAATTGTGGCCATTTTGGGATGACCCAGATGGTCGGATTTTCCCAATTTGGCCTCCACCCTCGGGAATTTGACCTCGACACTTGCAAGTCAGCGAAACGACAAAGCAACACAAAACATACTAAAATCTGACCAAAAGTTACAAAATTGTAGCTATGGATTAATCAAACCTAATAACACAAAATGCAATCTGAAAAATGATCTAAAATGCTCAAAAACTAAAAATAGGACTTGGGAGGTGCGAGGGTGCCCAAGTGGGCCTCCCACCGTTGGCACTTGATTTTGGATCCAATCCACCAGGGATGGGCCCAAAACCTCTTAGGATTGGGGGGTCGGCGAATTGGTTGGTTCAATTGTCCATGCGTTGGATTTGGGTAAGGTTCGAGCTTCCAAAGGCCACCCAACAACCTCCCTTGCAAAAGATATTGGTGGATGTGGGAAGGTGAACCAAATGGGATGCAAGTGGGTCTTCAACTCGGCAGCACTTCGTTGCTTGAAAACTCCTTCAACTCTGTATGTTTTGGGTGAGAAAAGTCCCACCTTTTATAGACCCATGGGGTCTCTTTTGGGAGGGAAGCACAAATGCCATGTGTTGGACATAGGCGCCATGTGGCAGTCTTGTCTTCCCATGAGGGAGGGGAGTCCTCCATTGACTTGAGCTTTGATAAATGCTTTTTGTAACAGTCTTCTAACGGCCCCTCTGTCCACCTACACACACGTGCAAGGCAGGAGTCCTTAACTGACTGTTCTAGGCTGCCACTTGGCACCATTTGTATTTTTGCCCATTAAGCTTAGAATTCGTCCCACCCAGGGACGGATTCAGAATTCGTCCTGGGGTGGGACGGATTCTATTTTGAATTCGTCCCTGGGTGAGACGAATACTAGGCAAAGTGTCCAAGTGTGCCAAATTGCTTCTTGACCTTACAAAATTGCTATGAAAGTGGTTAAGACCACTTGTTTAACCTCGAGGGCTGCCCTGGGGGCTGTGTTTGTCAAAGCGATCAGTGTTTGCAGTCACATAATCGGATTGGTGCTGTTTTGGTGTCTATAGATGCCCCTTTTTGGGAAGCGCTGCGGGTGACACAGTGCTGAGCAAAAATAGATAACCAAAGCACTAATGATTAGGGTTTCTTGGTAACCTAACCAATTTTTGATGCCCCAAGTATGGAAAGGGCATGCATTCTTGAATCCTTGCTTCTGAAGAGCTAAGGAATTTGATTTCAAGTATTAACTTTGTTTTGGTGAGGTGTGACTTGAACTTAGACATTGATGAGTCATGAACAAGTGAAGGGCGTTTTTATCCTCGGGGGGAACCTTGTGTTCATGATTCACGAAATGCCAAGTGTTTGATTTATTTGTTTGTTGCTTGTTTACTTGCCCCAAGCGGGAGCGTGATTGTCTTTGTCAATTATTCTTTGAATGCATGTCGTTTTCCTTAATTGGGTGTGTGATTGTTGGTTTGTGACTAAGTGTGACTACCCCCTCAAGCGACGAATCGATGAGGGAATGACCTTCGTGAGAGAAGTGACGAGTCTCTTGACCCAAGATGACTTGTGCAAGGTTGCCTTTAGAGGGTGTACCGTTAAGCGTGTGCAATTTTTCCAACATTTGGACCTATTTTTGGTGGGTGTTAACCCTTTTGGTGATGCCGTAATGAGGTGAAATCATCGAAAACCTAACTTCCCGTGGAGCGGTCCGGCTATTGTAGCCTTCTTGGGGAAGTAGGAGAGCGATAATTTGGACCTCGACATCGATTTTCTTTGCCCGGAGTTTAAGTGCAAGAGCACTTATGTCCGACAATGTTTTTGCTGTGTTTTTGTTGAATTTTGTACTATTTTTGTTGTTTTTGTGACACCATTTGGTGATTGAATTGTCGACAATCCGTCCTCCCGTGGAGCAGTCCGGCTATGGTAGCATTCTTCGGGAGTAGGATAGTGACAATGCAAACCCCGACATCAATTTTTCTATGCCAAGAGGTTAAGTGCAAGAGCACTTGTGTCTGGCAATGTTTATTGTTTGTTTTGTGTTGCATTTTTTGTTGTTTTGTTGTTTTTTGTGACACCATTTTGGGATTAAATTGTCAAAAATATGTCTTCCCGTGGAGCGGTCCGGCTATGGTAGCCTTCTTAGGGAGTAGGATAGTGATAATTTGTGACCCCGATGTCGATTTTGTATGCCCATGTTGTCAGGTGCACTTGCAATCCTGTCAGGCAATTTTATTGTTTGTTTTAGTGCATTTTTAGTCATTTTTGTTGATTTTTTTTTTGTGCTGGCCTGAATTCGTCCTTGGGTGGGACGAATTCCAACTAGAGAATTCGTCCCTGGGTGGGATGAGTGCTGATCAGAGTGCTCATCCCAGTCAAGGACGAATTCCAATGCAAAAGGACTATTTAATGGCCAAAACTTGATTTTGGGCTCATTTGTGTCATTTTTTCCTTGCAATTTTGGAGCTCTGGGAGGAGGAGGTAATTTTGCGAAGCGAAGCGCTGCTGGAATTCTCTCTTGCCATCATGAGTGCACAAAGCTGGGTTCGAGCGGCGGAGCCGAGGCGAGACCTGTAAGTGACCCTAGGGTTTATTTTGCTTTAACTTAATGCATTGTTTTTGTGTTGACGCTTTTCAAAAGTTTAAGATTTTTTTTTTTGTTGTTGTTGTGATGTTATTGTTTATCAGTTAAGGTTAGAAACCCTAGAACTGAAAATTTGATCTTTTATATATATATATATATATATATATTTTGTGCTTGCAGGTTGTTAGGAGCCGGTACCGTGTACCCGCTGCATTTACTGAGGCGCGGTTGGCATTGACCGATGATGACTGGGAATGGCTTGATTCCCTTGGGCTCAAGCAGGTGGCTCGACTGGAGCCTGTGGTTTCGAATCAGGCCTATCTGACGGCCCTGATCAAGCTTTGGGATCCACGGACCAATACTTTCCATCTCCTGACAGGGGAGATGACTGTGACTCTTGAGGATGTTTATCGGTTGCTTCATATTTCGATAGATGGTCTACCTATTAGGACATCTCCGTTTGATCAGCGGACTGCTATACTTACGAGATGTTTTGGGCATGGGGGGGAGCTGGGTGTAGCAGACCCAGTGGAGACAACTGAGGCGGATTGCCAGGCTGGCGGGATTTTGGTTAGCTAGTGGAAGGAGAGGGGGTGTTAGGAGTGAGGCACGCATTCTTGATGGGCCTCATTTCTAACATTCTTCTCCCTGATTCGTCAGGTGCGAGGTTCCCATGGAACCTATTGGATTTGGTGTGGCAGTTGGTAGAGTGCCCGATAGAGGCACAGTTGATTCTGAGATGGGGACAGACTTTGTTGGCATAGCTTTACGGGGAGCTGTACGGGGTTCGCTGTCGACAGTGGAAGGGTGTCAGTTGCAGTTTTTTGTTGTAGTGCTAGGGTTGGCAGCACATAGCTGTTGAGAGGCCTACTGGGTTATCGTGGATGGCTCGGGCGGTGATGGAGGATGATGAGATTGGTTATGCAGCTTTGTGGCGACGGTCTATGGAGCAGGGGCAGAGTCGGCGATGGGCAGGTGCCGTTGAGCACTACATTGATGCCTTTTCACGGCTCACTCTAGGGGAGGTGTTTTGGCATCCCTATCGGGACTGTCCAGCCTGGCCTGAGGCTGGAGAGTGGCTCCGACGGGTACGGAGGGAGCGATGGTTGACTGGGCGGCACGGGACAGAGCATGAGTTCTTTCTGTACTGCCGGGTTACATGACAGTTTGGGGTGCGCCAAGGGCTGCCTGGTGAGCCCGTAGGCTATCGACGTCGGGGAGATGAGAAGGATCTGGAGCCACCGGTCCTCGTGCCATTGGGCGAGGAGTCGGATGCGGTGATTGAGTTCCCGAATGTGGATGACGTCAGTACTACCACTGAGTATGACTTGTGGTGGGTATTGCGATGCTGGAGAGGAGAGGGTCCACTGGGAGGCGCGGAGGCGGCAGTGGAGGATGCTGAGGCAGCAGGGGGCAATTGGGGGGGGCCGTTGGATGATGCGGACATGGTGGATGTGGGAGATGAGGATGTGGACTTGGGTGTTCCGGAGCAGCCGGACATGCAGGATGTGGAGGAGCATTTGGAGCCTGAGCAGGCTACTGTCCCCGCGAGTCCTATGCATCCGGCAGATATAGAGGAGGTGGGGTCGGATGTAGGCGATGAGGTTGCGCGACTTACAGAGCTACTATGGATGTGGGATCTGGAGAGGGATCTTCTACGGGCTCAGTTGGCAGAGCGGGATAGAGTTTTGGCGCAGCGCGATGATGCATTGTCTATCTATCATCGGTGAGAGGCAGAGTGGTGTCTATACCAAATAGACTTGGAGAGGGAGGTCATCCGCCTTGGCGGGCGGCTCCCTAAGCCTTCGATCAGTAGATCTTCTCGACGGACGAGGGATAGTTTGACTGAGCAGTCAGCATCATCTCATCGCAGGCGGTTAGATGAGGGGGGTGGTAGTAGGCATGATGCGGGGGCTAGCAGTAGCCGCCCTGCAGGGTCCCGTAGGACCCACACCACGGGGGGTAGTTCCCGTCGCACCGATCCTGCGTGATCATGGTGGCCGATGCCTTAGGTTGGGTTTTTGGATATGCTTGCGGGGTCTGAGGACCGGTTTTGTAGCCTGCGGGCATCTTTTTGACGATATATATATATATATATATATATATATATATATATATATATATATATATATATATATATATATATATATATATATATATATATATATATATACCTATTTTATTTTTGGATTTGTACATGTGATGATGTGATTTTTGTTATGCATGTTTATTCATTTTTATGAATTCAGATGTTATGATGAATTGAAATGTTTTAGATGTCTATGTGATATGCAAATTGAAATGGATGAATGATATTTGTGATGATTGCACTGTAGGCTGTTTAAGAAGCTATTTACATGGTTTTTTCTGTTTTTGTATTTTCTGATGGTATCATAAGGATGATAAGTAGCTCAAATGGTTTTGGGATGAATGTATGATTTTCTGAGATTCAGACAGTTTTAGCTCACTATCCATGACTGTACTTTATCTTACAAGACTTTTGAACAAGGTATGAATCGGACCTATTTTTGACCGAGTTATTTAACATCCCTGTGTGTGCAATTGAGTTCATTTAGTGGTATTTGTTAGGATACCGCCAGTGCCAGGTGGGCTTTCAACCGAACCTGTACTGAGGATCACCTAATTAGCTCCACGAATTCCTTTGTTGTATGTAGTAAGATTAATCTGTGTTGTAATCCAGGATGCCATAAGCTAGCTCATCCACATGCAAACATTGATCCGTACGCAAGTTAATGTGACGAGATATATCTTCATGCGGGAGGTTTACTTCATTACCGATAGGCTATCAACCAAATTGGTACAAAAGCTTGCCTTATGACCTACAGAATCTTTGAGAGTTCCAGGGATTCAAGGTCAACTCCCTTCTTTTCTTCAATTGTATTGGGATACTTGCTCTTTTGTAGTGATAAGATCACTGTTTATTTTGATTTGTTTTTTTTTTTTTTTTTTTGAGCAAGGGATTGGGGATATGGAGTGACGAAAATCACTGTTGTTTGTGCCTTTTGATGTGTGCACTGTAGTTTGTCAAATTTGGAGTTTTGACATTTTGCAAATTTTTGTGTTTTGCAACTGTTGAGAACTTTAGGGATTCTTAGGGAATTGGGTAGGGAGGATGCTTGTCCTTTTGCCAACTCTTAGCATTCTAGGGGTCATTCGCACAGGAGGATGAGCAAGATAACCGTTTCGCTTGTGGTGACCTAGATTATTTTGCAGGTTTCGTCTTTCGTTCACACAATTTTGAGAATTTTAGTGTTTTGATTTGTGTTGGGATGTTACGTAACAAGGTGTATTTCAAGTATGACTCTACCTTCGTAAAATTTGTTCGACTTGGTACACTACATGGCTAAAGAGGAAAATGATGACTGAATCACTGAAACTCTTGGTTCATTCCTAGACCACTGACTGTAGTGTGGTAAAAGTTATGGTTGGTGTTTTTTTGTTGTTTTTGATGAATTTCTTGATTTTTTTTTTTTTTGACCTAACGATTGCGATAATCGTTGGAGCTTTTTGGGTTGACCAAGAGATTGCGATAATCCTTGGAGATTTTTGGTGACCAAGAGATTGCGATAATCCTTGGAGCTTTTTGTATTGACCAAGAGATTGCGATAATCCTTGGAGCTTTTTGGATTGACCAAGAGATTGCGATAATCCTTGGAGCTTTTTGGGTTGACCAAGAGATTGCGATAATCCTTGGAGTATTTTGGGTTGACCAAGAATTTGTGATAATCCTTGGAGCTTTTTGGGTGACCAAGAGATTGCGATAATCCTTGGAGCTTTTTGTTTGTTTTTTTTTTTTTTTGGTACATGGCTTTCTTAGATATGAAATGGTCGCAAATGACTGATATTCAAGGGTTCTGTTTCCTTGATACCGTCAAGAGAAGCTAGCCTGTACGTTCTTGGTCCTATTTTGCTATCAATGACATAAGGACCTAGCCAATTTTTTGTGAATTTGTCTCTCATATGGGACGGAAAATTAGAGTTTTGTTGGTTTTCCTTCAGAACCAAGTCACCAACCCTAAAGTCTCTTAGGTGAACTTTCATGTTGTAAGCTCTCTTAAGCCGCTCTTGATAGATACGTAAGTGCTCGAGAGCATTAACGTGTCTTTCGTCAAGCAACGTAAGTTGGTCTAACCGGGCCTGCCATGCAGTGTCATCATCGATGAATTCCTGCATTGATATGCGGAGGGAAGGAATTTCCAACTCGAGAGGCATTACTGCCTCTGAGCCATACACTAGTGAAAACGGAGTTGCCCCAGTGGGCGTCCGAATGCTAGTGCGATAAGCCCAAAGGGAAAGTGGGATTTGTATGTGCCAATCCTTATGACTGTCTACGACGGTCTTTTTAAGGATGGCGACTAGCGTTTTGTTTGACGCCTCTGCTTGCCCATTTGCTTGCGGATAATAGGGTGTTGAAAAGCTATGCTGAATTTTGTACTTTGTGGTTAAAACACGCACGTCTTTGTTCTTGAATGATGGACCATTATCCGAGATTATTTTGGATGGAATACCAAAACGACATATGAACTTCGTAATGCGGGGTCCTGTCGTAGAGGTTAACAGAATTGCTTCCACCCATTTGGTAAAGTATTCTGTGGCCGTTATGATAAACGTGTGATGGCCTGACGATGCAGGGGAGATCTTTCTAATTAGATCGAGGCCCCACTGCGAAAATGGCCAAGCAGACTGGACTGTCTATAGGGCCTGGGAAGGTGCGTGCATTAAATTGGCATGATGTTGACACTTTACGCACCTCTTGACATATGCGCAACAGTCTCGCTCTAAAGATGGCCAATAATAGCCCATGCGAAGAATGCACTTTGCAATGGCCATACCATCGAAGTGGCCACCACATGTACCATCATGCGCTTGGGTGACTGCCCAAGTGGACTCTTGCTGGACCAAGCAATGAAGAAGAATTCCGTCGTAGCTGCGACGATACAAAATGTCTCCTATCAAGAAATATTTTGCCGCTTTCTGTTTGAATGTTCGTTTTGCGACGTGCATCAATCCAAAGGGTAGATTACCTAACTTGAGGTAATCTCTTATGGGTAAATACCAGTCTTGTTGATCGGATACCTCGACAGTTTGAACGACCAATCCCTTTTGGAGTTCTTCCCTAACAAATGTTGATTGGGATAGAACTTGTAAGAATAGCGTTGTGTTGCTATTAATGGGAGTGGGGGAAAACAAAGACCCCCAGTTGGCATGTTTCAAATAGTCTCGGATTCGAAAGAACTTATCCGAAGATGGTTCGATCTGGATCATGTGAATTCCTGGCGTCAAGTCTGAGCTTACGCGCTCCATCACAGGTTGCGATAAGGTTTTGACCTGAATGGTTGTCATATCACCGGAAAGGTCTTGCGGGATTAGTGACCCTAAGGATGCCATTGTGTCCGCAAAATGATTCGATGATCGAGGGAGTGCCTCGATGTCGTACCACTCAAGTTTTGCCAGGAATTTATCCACGAGGGCTTTATAGGCTTTTAGGACTGGGCATTTGCATTGATATACCCCTTTGACTTGATTGACGATTAACGGTGAATCACCAAAGATGTTCAGTATTTTGATGTTCATGGTGATTGTTGTCTGAAGACCTAGGAGCAAGGCTTCATATTCTGCATTGTTGTTGGTGCACTGGAAGTTTAATTTAAATGACAGGGGCATTGGAGCACCTTGCGATGTGAAGAATACAATTCTGCGCCACCACCTTGCTCGCATTTAGAACCATCAAAAAATAAGGTTATGTCGGCCTGAGACTCAGGCTCTTCAGAATCTGGCGATTCTGAGACATGGAAGACCTCATCATCGGGTAGTTCTATGACCAGAGGTTGATCGTCTTCAAGAGGAGCCTCTGCTAGTTGATCGGCTATGACTTGTCCTTTTATAGATTTTTGCCCAATAAAATCAATGTCAAATTCTGTCAACAACATGATCCATTTCGCCGTGCGACTACTATGATAAGTATGAATCATCATGTATCGCAATGGATTCTCCTTAGACACAACATACGTCGTGTTGCTCAGCATGTAATGGCGTAGCCTCTTTGTAGCAAACACCATCGCCAGCGAGTTTCTCAACGTATGCACAGTTAAGTTCGTAACTGACCAGGGTGCGGCTAAGATAATAAGTAGCCTGTTCTTTGTGAAGTTCATTCTTCTGGGCTAGCATTGCACCCAGTGCCACCTCAGTAGCTAAGATGTATAAGTAGAACGACACACCTAGTCTAGGCGGTGCCAATACTGGCGGCGAAGCCAAGTATTGTTTGATTTCGTCAAAGGCTGACTGGCACTCGTCATCCCATTGAAATGTGACCCCCTTGTGCAATAATTTGTTCATCGATCGACATTTGGCAGATAATTGCGCTATGAAGCGTTTAATCGACGCGACCTTTCCTTGCAGACTTATGAGCTGCTTGATAGTGGTTGGGGGAGCCATTTCAAGGATTGCCTTGACTTTTTTTGGGTCCACTTCGATGCCTCTCTTGGAGACTATAAAACCCAAGAGTTTTCCAGATGTGACACCGAACACGCACTTCTTGGGATTCGATCGACCTTATGCTCTATGAGGCGATCGAGAATCTTGCTTAAGTCACCGAGGTGATCTGAGCGCAAGATAGACTTGGCTAACAAATCATCCATGTAATCTTCCAAAGTTTTGTGCATGTAATCATGGAAGATATAAGTCATAGCACGTTGGTATGTAGCGCCAACATTTTTAAGGCCAAAAGGCATGACCTTATAACAAAATGTCCCCCAAGGCATTGTGAATGCCATTTTGAGTTGGTCTTCAGGATTGATACGAATTTGATTGTATCCTGAGAAACCGTCCATTAGGGAGAGCATTTCGTGACCTGCTTGTAGCGTCTACCAATGCGTCGATGCTTGGCAAGGGGAAATCATCCTTAGGACTCGCTTTGTTTAGGTCTCGAAAGTCGGTGCATATGCGAATCCTCCCGTCGGGATTCTTGATGGGAACCATGTTGGACAACCATGGCGGATAATCCACGCAGATGAAAAATTGTGCATCCAACAGCTTTTGCAATTCGTCTTTTACCATCAAGGCCACTGTTGGGTGCATTTTTCTTAGTTTTTGCTTTACTGGCTTGATTTTCGGATCAAGCGTTAAATTGTGCATGACTAGCTACGGGTCTAGTCCTGGCATATCTTTGTACGACCATGCAAAAACTTCCTTCTTCTCTTTGAGAAGGGCAATATATTCGGCTTGCTCCTCGGGGGAAAGGCTTACCCCCAGCTTGAGAATCCGTGGATTCATTGGATCTGTGCCGATTTCTACGTCAGCCGTCTCTTCGACTGACATGTGAGATCCGTCCTCCAACTGATGTGGAGTTCGGATTAAATGGATATCATCAGCTAAGTTAAGATCTATGTTTGGGATCTCGGGTCCCTCTTCAGCTTGAAAAATATCTTGAGTTGTCCTTGGGGTAAAATGAAGCATTTCACCGAAAGGCCAGTACTCTGATGGTGACAATGGTGAATTAACGCGATCCCAGTCAATGGCATCCATGTTTAGATGCAATGACCGTGATGGATCGATCGGATTGCGGATGGGTGTGGTCAAATCAATGGAGATCATGTGGATGGAATGAATTTGGTCTCCAGAACCACGGGTGTGATGACTTGATTTTTTTAGATGTTCCCTATACTCTGGATCTGGGTCTACAGGAACAGGCACGAATGGATCCTCTCTAGGTGCAAATTCATCTCTATGTGTGAAAAGGAAGGCGGGGTCTTCCCTTGGTACTGCTGTCCTGATGGGATCTCGAGGTGGACGATGCTCATCTTGAATTTGGAGCCATAGGCCTAACACTTGGTCCCACCTCGCTGGGTCTATGTGTCATTCATGTCCTAACCGTATACCCATTTGTCCCATTATATCTTCATGAGTTAGACCGCGGTGATGTCGTCGCGCATGTCTGAGATAGTCCATTTCAGTTTCGTCTTCTGAATCACTTTCATAGATCCAAAATTGTTCATCCTCTTCAGCATCTATTGCTTACGACATTGAGGACTCTTCCTGTTCCAGTGAATTAATCTGGTCCCATTGCGGTTGTTCCACTCTTAGTGGAGGGACCTGATTCTTTTGAGACTGTGTTATTTCGTCTGGAACCTCTAAGGGGAACAGTTTCAGAAAAAATTTTGGCAGTCGTTGATGTTTTCTTTGAGGATTGCTCTCTGAAATTTCACCTCTCTCTAGCAAAGGAGAGGTATTATTGTTGTTTCCAGGGGTGTTTGTAGACCATGGGAGATAATATCCTAATGTGTACTCTATGTTTGGATTGGCATATGGGTCTTGTGCCAATCCCCCCCTGTTTCCTATTTCTAGGCCTTGCATATTTTCAACCAAGATGTCTAATGACAGGGGATGGTTGAACCCTACCCCTGACTTGTCATACGACATCTGATATCTTGGTTGGCAAAGGATTTGCATCCCTTGCTCATATCTGCCTAGCCCATACCCATGCCAATTGCATTGTTCGAGATATTTTAGGGCAAATTCTGGGTTCGACGGATAATTGATGTTTTCGACAAAAGGTTCTTCATCTGTTTCCTTTTGTTCGCATGGTTCAGAACCATGATCAAGGCCCCCATACACAAAATTCGTTTGGTTCGGTGGGTAGCCCAGAGGGACGATTGTTCCAATGGGAAGGCGAGGTATTCCCATATCTTGTACTGACTCCAGTGTGGGGGTTTCCACAACATTTTGCACTAAATATTCCCCCAGGCCTATATTGGCCATTTCAACAGTGATTGTTGATGATTGGGTAGGAGGAAACGGTAGTCCTTCCTGAGTCCATTCCATGTTTGGTGGTTCAGGAATCTTGGTTTCCATTGCGTTGGGCGCTTCCTCTATTGTTATTACTAAAATTATGGGCAACCCCTTTTCTAAAGGCTTAACCTCTTCCATGATTTGCTTTCCCTTGTCCTTCTGTTGGGCCACGATAGGTGGCGTTGATGATGAAGGAGTAGGTGATGAAGTCTCACCTAGCTGGGATTTTGCCTTGTTGGCCACCAGTGGTGCCTGCGATATCGGACCCTGTTTAGATGGATTTAATTGAAAATCCAAATGCGTTGATGGGAGGGTCGATTGAGGTATGAATTGTACCGCATTGCAATACTTGAAGGGCTCCAAGTCCATTGGGACTACATGTATTTTCCCTTCATAGGCATACTTCAAGCACTGGTGTGCGATCGAGGGGACACACTTCATGTCCCTGATCCAAGGCCGCCCTAGCAGTATATTATAAGCCATTTCACCTTCCAGCACATGGCACAGTGTGGATATTGACTTTTGTCCTACCTATATAGGCAGAACAACCATGCCGACTGTCGAGCAAATTGCATCGTTAAAAGCTCATAGTGTGTACGTGGAAGCGGTGATGTGAGAGGCTGGCAGTTTCAAATGCTTCAAGGCTGCAGTGGTTATAATGTTACTGGACGAGCCAGTATCTATCAGCACTCTCTTGTACGGGATCCCATTGACCCACGCGATAACATGCAGGGGTGGATCCGGCATGTCATTTGATATCGTTTTGACCTCATATTCTCTGAATGTGATGACAAGCTCTGTACATTGTTTCACATGTCCCACGAAGGCGTTGAAAGAATTTGCTTCGTGGGGTTGTACTTCAATGGCTTTTAAAATGTCCATAAGAGCTTCTCTATGGGGAGCTGATTATTGAATAAGCTCGTAGATGGACAGCCTAGCCGACGTGGTCCGCAAACTCTGCGTGAGTTTGGTTCGTATCGTGACCTCAGGTCTAGGCGGAGGTAACTGCGTTGGGCGTTGTTGAGGCTACGATGTCGATGGAACTTCCCTCGCAGGTACCTCGGGGGCAACTACTGGGTATTTTCTGTTCCTTGTTACAATGCTAATCATTCCCACAAATCCTTGTGCGGGAAGATCTTGTCGCACCTCGTTAATCTAGAGCAGTTTTGTCTGTGCCTCGTGGGAAGGTAGGGGGTCCTTGAATACCCCCATTTGTTGGTTGTTTGGTGCAATGGGGTTGTCCACGACCAATGTTCTATTGTTGATCAAATCTTGGACTAGTTCTTTGAATTTCCAGCACCCATTTAGGTCATGTCCTCTGCGCCTATGGAATCTGCAATACAATTCCTCCCTATAACCCCTAGGCTTGGGAACGTTAGGGTAAAAAATTTGGATTTCTGGCAGAGTAACTAAATTTTCCGCTAACAAGCGATCAAATAAGGAGTCCCTAGACTCCACATACGGAGTGAATTGTTGCCTAGGGCGACGCTGCTGATACTGCTCCTGTCTTCTGTTATCTCTTTCGTAAGCAGGAGGCACTGCCTGGTAGTTAGCATTTTGAGGCTGCGTTTCTTGCATAGGCGCGGGGACATTTATCGCAACTTGGTTGATGCAGCGTGTTGTGGTTGCATTGTCCCAGTTTTAGTGGTTTTATTCCACTCTTTCTTCTTAGGCTTGGAAATTGCGCCTTCGCCTATCTTAATCTCTTCTATGACTCTGGCTTGCGCCAAAGCTTCTTCTAAGTTGTCGTATTGTCGCAGTAACAATAGACCAGAGATTGATTTTAAGCAACTTTTTGCAAACATTTGCATGAGGTCCGACATGGGAGGACGGTAGGGTAACTTAGAAAGCAAAGCTCTCCATTGGTTCCCGTACGCTGCCATTGTTTCCTCCTCAAATTGTTTAAGGCTAGCAAGATCACTAAGTGATGCCTTCTTCCTTGTGTTGAAGGTGAAACGTTCAAGAAACGCATCTACTAGCTGATCTAAGCTGCTTATGCTGTGTTTGGGCAGTTGTGTGAACCAATCCGAGGTAGGGCCTACGAATGTGGTTATGAATGTTCTAAGCAATAATGCGTCATTATCTTGGATGCCGAAGCATTGGCTTAGAAATCGTGTAACGTGTTCTGTGCGTCCTCTTCACCTTTAAAAGCGCCAATTGAGGCAACTTGAAGTGTTCGGGGTAAAGAGGTGTAGGCACCGAGGGATGCACCGGATTATTGCGGAGTAGACGTAATGTGGGTTTTTGATGCCCAACGACTTTTGTCTCCACGAGACTCCAAACGCTCCAATAGCGCTTGGTATGCATCGGAAGATTTTATTTCTTCCTCTCTTGTTCGCTCTTGTTGCAAGTTACGGTGAACCGGGGGCCTATGGAGGGGTGGCCGAATGGCATCCTTCCTGCCTTGATGGGGAGTTTCAATATATTCTTCTTCTGGTTCATACTCCTCGTAGAATTCTTGAGGAGTCTCTGGGCGAAACCTGTGACCTTGATCAAGTTCTTGCTGAAGGTACCCATCATTGTTTCGGGGAGTTGCCTCCCTCTCGAATCTATGGGGTCTTGGAGGCCGAGCTTGACGAGGTCGTGGAGACTCGTCCCGCACCAACGGATTACGCCTCTCATCTTGTTCGGCTCTTTGGATGCGAGGGGTTGGCCCCCTCTCGGGTATTTCATATCGTAACTCATCCGCTCGCGTTGCATGCGTTCTTTATCCAAGCGGTATTGATACTCTATCTCTTGTCGACTTTGTTTAAGCCGCATGATTTGGGCTTGACGGATGGTATATCTGGTGACAGCTGGGTCAATTTGATCTACCCTATTTTTTTCAGAAGGTTCAAATGTTCCTCCTATGGGTTTACCTCGGTTTTTATGCTCTAAAATCTCAAGGGGTCGCTTCCCTCTGTCGAGGTAGGCGGTATGTGCTCGAGGTTCTGGCCTCAAGGGGTGATCATGATATCCGGATGGTGCAGAAGCATAAGGTTCCCGAGTTGTATGTTTTTGTCCTTGAGGAATGCGATGATCTTCCTCATATTCTCTCTCATAGCTGCGTAAGGGGTAGGCAGAGTTAGGTCACCCTGTGTGAGGAACCCTACGCTCTAGATTTGGTCTCTCTGTTCTGATGAGAGGTAAAGAAGGGATGCCATATCCACGTTGCCCCTCTAAATGGACGGTGTGCCTGTTTAGCGCTTCATTACGCGATGGCAACTCATGCCTAACTTCAAGAGGTGATTCTCTATTTATGTCAAGGTCTACATGTAAGGCATCTTCCCGAAAGGGGCTGCTTTGAATTGACATACCCCACCGAGGATTCTGAATTGGATTCTTTTGTAGGTTAGACCTATAAGGTGGTATGACCAAATCCTCAGGACTGAAGTGAAGGCGACTTGTGCCTACTTTTTGTGTACCTTCCGGAGCTTCTGCCCTTGATTGGGCTTGACTGCGGGTGTACACCATTACGGTGCTTCTATGCTACCTAAATAAGTTTTTATCTCGTTTTTATGATTTTCTTTTTTTTGTCTACACTAAGCAGAATTAAACAAACACATTCACAAAATCATGATTATCTCTTTTAAGGATTATTGGTGTGTCCTAAACTGGTTTAGTGCATTTTGATGTTTTGTTTTGTTTTTGTAGGTTTTGTAGAATGTTTAAATGCATCATGTAGGCTCTTATAACTCCAAAAAGGTCACCCCTTCAATATACCATCCAGGTCGATATACCAACCTCTCTATATACCCGCCCGTACGAGAGGGAGACTATAGGTACGTGAGAGCAGAAGGTACATGGTACGTAGGTGGTACAGAAGGGGGATTGTCCTGTTAATGGCACCTACCATAGAAAAATTATCCTCGCACGCATGGGAATCACCCCAGCTACGCTCGGTCTGTCTTCGTCAGGATTTACGCCTAACAACAGTTGACAATCGAGAAATGGATGCAAATCAAGCCAAGGTGGTGATGAAATCCACCAATGGTCTTGATCAAGGGCTGGGGTCTTACGACCAGCTCCTTGGTTTAAAATTGTTTTGTGGAGTGTGTGGGATTCGTTTTATTCAAAAAAAATGAAACTAGCATACATGACTTTTCCTAATGCAATGCAGGATTAAATGAAAACAATTAAAGAAACATAAACAGAAATGGAAAATTCAACAGAGATGATAAAAATCCCTACCTCTTCTCTGCCTGCTCTAGTTGCTTCTGAATTTCTGCTCTGAAAATTCGTAGACAGGAATTCGTCCCTTTGGGAGACGAATTGCAGAACAGAATCCGTCCCTCCCAGAGACGAATTTGAATTCGTCTCAGGGTCAGACAAATTTTAGAAAAGAATTCATCCCTGTCAGAGACGAATAGCAGTCTACAACAAAAAAATGTACCTGTCAAGCACAAACACAAAACTTTGATCAGTTTCTATGATTTCAAAAACCAGGGAACAGAGTCCCACCGTGATCGCCACTGAAAGCACGATATTTCGGGCAAAGGAAACACCAAGTGTGATTGCATTCAAAATTAAGTACGCTTAAGTCCTAGAAATGTAAATTGCATGAAATGGAAAAGAAACACATTGGAAGAGACACAAGCAAATAGAGAAAACATAGCCCTTTCATTAATATCCCTTGATCTCTGTTACAATGACGTCTCCTCCCTTTTCAGGGGCTAGGAGCACAAATAGAGTTTGATTACAATCACCTGAATGATTCCTCTTTCCGCGTGCCCACGATTGCAATGGGCGGGCCAAGATGATGTCTGCCGCCGATGTCGATGAGTTCTTCACCTTCGCTCGCTTCTCCTGCGAACAAAGAAACAACCAATATGTCGGTAGCATCCGCCGCAAATGAAAAGCGTTTGCTCTCTAAAACTAACGAAATATGCATGTAAATATTTGCTCTGAAACATGAATTACGGTGAGTCCAAATGGCTTCAAAACTTGACAGAAGGTAAGAAAAGTTACCAGAATGCCACTGCCACTGAGACAGCAAGCCAATCTACCTTCAATTGGAATTCGTCCCTGGGCAGGACGAATTCTGACTGCAATTTGTCCCTGGGTGGGACGAATTCTTCTGTGTTGAAGAAACCGACCTGCTGCTGCTCCAATGTCGGATCCCAAGACCTGCAAAATGCCTGCAAACAGGGGGGTTATGTAATTGGGGCCATTTTGGGATGACCTAGATGGTCGGATTTTCCCAATTTGGCCTCCACCCTCGGGAATTTGACCTTGACACCTGCAAGTCAGCGAAACGACAAAGCAACACAAAACATACTAAAATCTGACCAAAAGTTACAAAATTGTAGCTATGGATTAATCAAACCTAATAACACAAAATGCAATCTGAAAAATGATCTAAAATGCTCAAAAACTAAAAATAGGACTTGGGAGGTGCGGGGGTGCCCAAGTGGGCCTCCCACCGTTGGCACTTGATTTTGGAGCCAATCCACCAAGGATGGGCCCAAAACCTCTTAGGATTGGGGGGTCGGTGAATTGGTTGGTTCAGTTGTCCATGCATTGGATTTGGGTAAGGTTCGAGCTTCCAAAGGCCACCCAACAACCTCCCTTGCAAAAGATATTGGTGGATGTGGGAAGGTGAACCAAATGGGATGCAAGTGGGTCTTCAACTCGACAAAGACTTCGTTGCTTGAAAACTCCTTCAACCCGTATGTTTTGGGTGAGAAAAGTCCCACCTTTTATAGACCCATGGGGTCTCTTTTGGGAGGGAAGCACAAATGCCATGTGTTGGCCATAGGCGCCATGTGGCAGTCTTGTCTTCCCATGAGGGAGGGGAGTCCTCCATTGACTTGAGCTTTGATAAATGCTTTTTGTAACAGTATTCTAATGGCCCCTTTGTCCACCTACACACGCATGCAAGGCAGGAGTCCTTAACTGACTGTTCTGGGCTGCCACTTGGCACCATTTGTCTTTTTGCCTATTAATCTTAGAATTCGTCCCACCCAGGGACGGATTCAGAATTCGTCCTGGGGTGGGACAGATTCTATTTTGAATTCGTCCCTGGGTGAGACGAATACTAGGCAAAGTGTCCAAGTGTGTCAAATTGCTTCTTGACCTTACAAAATTGCTATGAAAGTGGTTAAGACCACTGTTTAACCTCTGAGGGCTGCCCTGGGGGCTGTGTTTGTCAAAGCGATCAGTGTTTGTAGTCACATAATCGGATTGGTGTTGTTTTGGTGTCTACACAATGAGATGTATGCATATGAAATGCAATGTTTTTGAATGAGATGTATGCAACTAACAATGAAATGAAAATTCTTTTTATTTTATTTGTTTTTTTTTTTTTTTTTACAAGCCATGTATATATGTACATATAAAATTCAAACTATGCGTAAAATGCCCTCAAGTGTATAATATTAAGTGGTTCGGGTTCTTCCTCTCCCTCTAAACTGGCAAGTCTATAAGTTCCATTACCCACTCTTTCAGTGACCATATATGGACCTAACCAATTAGCCGCGAATTTATCTCGAAGATGCGGCAATGCATTGGTGTTTTGTTGATTCTCTTTAAGGACAAGATCTCCTACTTGAAATTCTCTTAGATGAACTTTGGCATTGTAAGCACATTTCAATCTGTCTTGATAAACTCGCAAATGCTCTAAAGCATTGATTCGTTTTTCATCTATGAGTGTGAGTTGATCAAGACATGCTTGTCTAGCAGTATCATCATCGATAAATTCCTGCAAAGAAATTCGCAAGGAAGGGATCTCGACGAGGCGGAGCTAAGACTGGCGGAGACGCTAAGTACTGCTTGATGTCATCAAAGGCTTTCTGACACTCATCTGTCCATGAAAATTGTACCCCATTTTGTAGTAGGTGGCAAAATGGCCTACATTTATCATAAAGTTGTGCAATAAAGTGACGGATTGAATTAATCTTTCCTTGTAAACTACGCAACTCCTTCAAATTAGTTGGGGGACACATTTCCATAATGGCTTTGACCTTGTTTGGGTCCACCTCAATACCTCGTTTAGAGATAATAAAACCTAGAAGTTTGCCTGAGGTAACACCAAAGACACATTTCTTAGGGTTCAACCTTACTTTATGCTCTAGAAGCCTATCAAAAACTTTTTCCAATACATCAAAATGCTCTTGTCGAGTTTTAGATTTTGCCAATAAATCATCCACATAATCTTCGATAATCTTATGCATATAATCGTGGAAAATATAAGTCATGGATCGTTGATAGGTTGCACCTGCGTTCTTAAGGCCAAAGGGCATCACCCTGTAACAAAAAGTTCCTCAAGGTGTGGTAAATGCTATTTTGTGTTGATCTTCAGGGTTTATTCGAATCTGGTTGTATCCTGAAAATCCATCCATGAATGAAAGCATTTCATGACCAGCGCAGGTGTCTACAAGAGTATCAATTTTTGGAAGAGGAAAGTCATCCTTAGGACACGCTTTATTTAGATCTCAAAAATCGGTGCAAACACGTATCCCCCCGTTAGGCTTGCGAACGGGTACCATGTTAGAAAGCCACTCAGGATAATCAATCGGGACGACAAATTTAACATCCGGAATTTTTGAATCTTCGATTTAACTATGAGGGCCACGATAGGATGCATTTTCCTAAGTTTCTGTTTGACAGGTTTAGCATATTTTTGTAAGGTGAGGTTATGGACAACCAAATTAGGGTCTAGGCCTGGCATGTCTTTGTAAGACCATGCAAATATATCCTTCTTCCGCTTGAGTAGAGCAATCATTTGCTCTTGTTCCTTTGATGATAGAATTTTAGCCAGTTTCAAAATTTGGGTGCCATATTGGTCTGTACTAAGGTCTACATCGATAGTTTATTCAATAGACATGTGGGAACCTTCCTCAAGCTGATGGGGAGTAGGGATCAGATTTATGTCATCTAAAATGTCATCAAGCTCCCGTGCCTTGCTCTCGTCTATGTCCGCTCGGAAGACCTCTGGCTTAGAATATGAAGGTGAATGTGGAGGTGAAGGAGGAATGTAGTTGGCGGAAGCCCTTAACAATTGCTCGGAAAGGATGAACTCTGAAATAGATGGAGGGAATGAAATCCGATCCATGTCAATCAGGATTGGATTGATCGGGATTGACTTATCCGGATCATATGGATTATGGAGTTGGGTGAATAAGTCTTCAAAATTCATTATCGACTTATGGAAGAAAGGATGGGCGGAATGGAAAGGAACACCGGTGAAGACCTCGGAAGACCTGAAGTGCAAAACAACATAGTTTTTCAGTTTTTTTTTTTTTTTTTTTGTAGTTTGAGTTTTTTTTTTTTTTTTTTTTTGCAGTGGTGAAAACCACTATTTTAGTATATACATATAATATAGGTTTGGATTATGGCTTATGGATGTGGCGGAGGGGGTGGTTCACCTCGTTCTTGTGGAATAAGCAAGCGAAAGATGGCCTCTTGGAGAGGGAACAATTGGAGATAAAACTCGTCTTGTTTAGTGAGGGGAACAATGGGCACCGACTCTTCTTCAGATTCATCACCATTTGACATGACGTCAAATTCTTCATAGATTTCATCTTCGGATTCGTCGGGGTGGAGAATTTCTTCTTCTAAATTAATATTAATGCTTTGAAAAGCTCGTTCAAAATAAGAAAGGGATGGAAGTGGTTGGTAGCCCTAGTGGGTCTCTGGTATGGCATATCGATGCGTTCAGTTACCCCTTGCTCGTATCGACCTAGGCCAAATTGCTGCCAATTATGTCTGTGGAAATAGCGAGAGGGAAAACCCTCCATCCTTTCGATATTAGCAGGGATTGGATGCTTGGGTTCTGGTATGGTAGTAGGACTAGAAGATGACTCTATTCCCCCATATACAAAATTAATGGAATTTGGCATAGAACCCATGTTATAAACCGATCCAATGGATAAATATTGGTCATGTGGATGACCAAAATCTTTAACTGTTTGCACATTGAACGGTGTGATGTGGACATCTTGGATGGCATACTCACCAATACCTACCTCAGTGAGATGGACCTTGACTTGGGAGGGAGATGAACTAGATGATGGAATAGAAGAATGTGGGATAGAATAATTGGAAGGATTTGGTTGGGTTGATGCTTCACTAACTTGTGAAACATCAGCTGGTGATGGTTGGGAAGATGGAGGAATAATAGGTGATGTTGAAGAAGGTGTAGAACAATGGGGTAATGACGTGGAAAGAGATGATTGGTCATGGCCACATGTGCATGTGGTCACTGATGAAGAAGAAGGAAGATTAGTTGATGAAGAAAGTGGTGAATGAGATGGAATAGCGAAAGAGGAATATGGTTGCGATATGATGGGTAACTCTTCAGGAATGGGATCTTTAGAAGAAGATGGTATAGAATAAATAGATGGGGTCAAGAAAAGATGATTGGATGGCAACACAATCTCATAAGGATTTCAGACATAGTTGCAATGTTTGAAGGGTTTCGTGTCAGCAGGTACACAATGAACCTGTCCTTCATTTACATACTTCAGACATTGATGCAGTATAGAAGGGACACATCTCATATCCCTAAGCCAAGGTCGTCCAAGCAATACATTGTATGCCATGGTCCCTTCCAAGATGTGAAACAAGGTATGCAAAGTTCGGGCCCCTACTTCAATGGGCAAGATAACCGTGCCAACCAGTGGAAGATAAAGCATCATTGAATGCTTTAAGAGTAAAAGTCGACTTTGTGATAAGGGATGGCGATGACTTTAGATGACTCAACATGGATGTTGTAATGATATTGATTGAGGAACCAGTGTCAATTAAGAATCTCTTGAATGGCTTGTTATCGATCTTGGCCATGATATGCAATGGAGGATCTATACTTTACGTTGACATAGGTTTGATTTCAAAATCATAGAAAGTGATGGAGGGCTCCATGCATGTTTGAATACTCCCCACAAAGTTGTTGAAGGCATTAGTATCTTGAGTTTGAAGCTCGATTGATTTTAAGATTTCCATTAATGCCTCTCTATGCGGAGGAGATTGTTGAATGAGGTCATAGATCGATAACTTGGCAGAAGCCATTTTTAAACTGGTAGTTAACCGGCTACTTAATGATATGATGGGTCGTTGGTGTTGAGTAGAATGATTTAGCGGTTGTTGAGAAGTACTAGCATGTCGTTGGGTCACTATTACCTAAGGTGGACTGGGGATTTGTACAGGTGGCTGTGGTTCAGCCTGATTTGGTTGGTTCGCCCTTTGACCCCGGGTTACTACGTTAATAGTACCCACAAAACCTTGGTATTGTTGTACATGGTTGACTTGATTAGGAGGAGTTACCTGAGTTACTCCCCATGAAGTTGTTGGAGCTTCCTCCCGATGTGGAAGGGGTGTTTGAAATATACCAAGATTTTTATTTTGTTGGGCTAAGGGGCTATCCAATTTAATGGCTTCAATCTCAATAAGATCTTGGATCACATGTTTGAAAGCTGTATAATTATTGATATCGTGCCCATTTTGCCTATGATAAGGACAAAATAGGTACTCCTTGTAATACTTCCCCCTTCTAGATGGTTCTAAAGGTTTAAAATCAGGTAAAGTTAACTAATTTGTGCTATATAACTTGTTGAATATGACCGCATATGGTTCATCTAAAGGTGTGAACTGTCGCTTGGGACGATTGTTTTGCCAAGGTCGAGTTTCCATGGTTGGCCCAGTATTGGGAGCTGGTTGAGCTGGTTGAGGAGGGGCAGGTACCGCATGATAAGTGATTGGTTGCGGTTGACTTTGCATTATTTGTTGTTGTTGAGCCATTACGGGCTGGCTCGCCACCACTTGATTAACTTGGTTAACATTTGAGGCTGTACTAGCCTGTGTTTGTTTGTTTTGGCCATAATTATTATTTTGTTGTTGGCCCTTTTGTTGCCATTCTTTTCTACGGGGTTTTAAAACACCCTCTTGGACTTTAATGTCTTCTATGATACTTGCTTGGGCTAGAGCCTCTTCAAAAGTCCTATATTGTTGTAATTGGAGTAACCAAGAGATAGGTTTTAGACAACTCTGGGTAAAATTTTTGGTTAACTCCTCCATTGGTAGGGAGAATGGCAGTTTATTAATGATAGCCCTCCAACGGTTTCCAAAGTCGTAAACTGTCTCATCGTCATGTTGCTTGAGCTTGTATAAGTCGGACAATGAAACTCTCTTTTGAACATTTAAGGAGAATCGTTCTAAAAATAGATTAATCAATTGCTCGTAAGCATAAATGCTATGGTGAGCTAAATGATTATACCATTGTACAACATCTCCTCCTAATGTCTGAGGAAAAGTTCTGAGCATAAGAGCGTCATTATTTTGGATTCTAAAGTAGGCATGCATGAATGAGCTCACATGTTCATGAGGATCCTCAGTTCCTCGAAATTTGTCAAACTTCGGTAATGTGAAATCAGTCGAATATGGCGATGAAGGTACCGAAGGATGAATTGGTTGATTGATCAACGACCTTAGCATAGGTTTTTGATTAGATGATCCAGGCATGTTGAGCATAAGGTTATCAATCTATTGTTGCATAGCATGGAGTCGTGGATCTTCATTAAAATTTTGACTCGTTTGATGATTATGATGATGTAATGGAAGAGTGGAAAATTGATGAGATGGGATGAAATTGCCTGAATTAGGCGGTGTGGAATGGATAGGTTGTTGGTATGGATGATACCGGAAAGAAGGTGATTGGGGTAGATGATGAACTGGACTAGGTTGGGAGAAAGGTGGGGTAGGAATGGACACCACCGAAGATTGGGGTACCCAAGTGGGGCCTCGAGCTAATAAAAGCTCGGTCGGGTAGAAATTGGTTGGGGTGTAGGATTTACTACGACAGGTGGTTGAGAATTTTGTTGCTGTTGTTGCAGAATCAATTTGTCGAGATACTCCTTAATCTTATTAATCTCTAACCCAAGGGAGGTGGGATGATTGGATGAATGTGGAGGGCAGGGCTGCCATGGTAGTCACGAAGATCGCATAGCAGGAGCAATGAAGTTGGGAGGGCAGGCTGCCATGGTAGTCATAGGGGACTGCATAGCAGGAGCAGTGAAGGTGGCTGAAGTAGGCGATACCTGGGAAGGAATAGTAGACTGTGTCCCAGGTAGGGTGAAACCATAAATGGTTTTGGAAGAAGAGGGTTGAAATTGGTTATGGCTAGAAGAGTTTCCACCAACTTCATAGAGAGAATTGGTGTACACCCGAGTACATGGAGGAGAAGGTGGTCGGGAAGACACTACATTTGTCTCCAAAGGAGGACAATTGAGCATCTGGGAAGATGTTGGAGATGAAGCCGACTGAACAGATACAACATTAGCCTCAAAAAAAGGGTTAGTGTAGACCTGAGTGAAACTAGCGGGTATGGTTGATGCAATATCCTGCTAAAAAATAGAATCTTGCATAGGGGAATCTTGGATTGGCTCAAGGACATAGCCAATGCCATCTCTTAAGTGAGTTTGCACTTGGGCCATATCAATGTGGGTAATATGATAGGAATTGTCTTCCTCCATGGGCATGGCCATGTGATAGGCGGTAGAAGGACGTGAAAGACCTACGAGCGAACTCGCTCGAAATTCACTAGGATAAGTGGCTATGTTGGTGGTGGGGATGTTCCGTGAATTTCCCATTTGATTATTTAGATTTAACATTTTAGATTGATTCCTTGTTAAGACCATAGAGCAATAAATCTAAACAAATTCAGAAAAGAAGAATGCAAAACTAGAATGATAAATTTACACTACAAAAATTATCAGAAAATAGTCACAACCTAGGTTTCCACCAATGTGTCTTACCTTGCGGTTAATTAATTATTTTCTGATCTTAATCTGTAGTAAATTTTAAGTGTCTAGTTTATGAGTTTTGCATGTGATCTAATCTTGAATTATTCACAAAAAAAGGTAAAAACTATGGCTAGGAAAGGACAACGAGATTCTTATTGGTGATGAAATCCAACAAGTTTTCTCGGGGGTGACCTATGGTGTCTAAGGCGGAAGTTTAATGGATGGAGATGAATTCCACCGTCATCGAACTTCAAGCAATACCTGGTGATGAAATCCAGATATCACTGTTTTAAATGCAATATGAAAATGGAATGATTTTTTTTTTTTTTAAATGTTTTAGTTATCTAATGTATACATACAAAGCTATAAATCAAAATTTCTAATGATCTAAGCAAGAGGCTACTGAAAACATGTCATTTCCTCTGAAGAAGTGGAGTACACCGTTTAAAACCCCCTGCCTACCAATGATATCAAATATCAAAGGAGCAACCGGAAGGTTCATCCACTTCTCTACCTGGAATCACCCAATGGCAGGAGTACTATTGACATCCAATCAATAGTCCTACTTAGATAATTAAAACAAATAATTCGTAGCTATTCTAATATGCAGCTAGGTATGCAAAATTTTTTATTTATTTTTTAATGCAAGCAACAATCAATAATGCAATGCAAAGAAAAATGTAATTAAAAATAACTGTTCTTTTCCAGATTACTTAGTTTTTGTTCATTTTAAAGTAATGATCTGAAAAAGAAACAAAATATGGCAGAAAAACCAAAAATGTAAAAAGTACAACAATTACTTGGAAGCCTATGCTTTTCTGTAAAACTAACTTCAAACGCCCACGGGAGTCTGCACAGGCTGAAACGCACCTCTGCGTTTTGTATTGGACTTCCAGACGCCCCTCTGCGTCTGCTGCATTTTTTGCAAACTCAGAAACCCTAGTTCGCTGGAACAGCGAATTTCGCAATTTTTGGAACCTACAAAATAAAATAGAAAACAGGAGCAGATTAGTAAAGCAAGTATTTAAAAATATAAAACCCTAGGGGGTCCCACCGTGATCGCCATTTTTAGATTAAAAATACAACACCAAACAGAAATAAAATCACAATGACAGAGTACAGAATAGTTGCACAAAACAAATGATTTCTATTAATCGATGAAGTTTAAAAACTCCTTTTGAATACAACTGGGCCTGTAACCCTTTATTCGTGATACACAGTTACAAGTTATGCTAGGGTTCTCTGAAACCCTAGCTGGCACAAATGGTGGAACTTTCGAAGAATGTATCTTCAATCCCAACAGAGTGAGTGGGCTTTGTTGTATCCCTTGCTTGGACCACTCCAGCTTAATCAGCTGCCATCAATAAATCGGATCTGCTGTCAAAACCTGCACACATTAACACTATCAAGGAGTTAGAAATTAATAAGAAGGCTCCACTGTGTGAGCCCTCAAAAACAATCTAAAACCCTAGAAAAACGAAATGCAAGAATTCAATAACAGATCAATAAAAGAAAAGAAGTTACTTGCTTTAAACTAATTTATACCGTTCTCTGTTAACACGACTAGACCGAGCGACACCTGGAAGTAATGTGGTTGTCAAATCGGTTGCGGAAGGCACCCTGGTGCACTCGCTGAATGCCCACGTGCTTCTGGATTAAGGTTTCAGACGCCGGTCTGAGTTTGTGGCTGTGGGTAAACGCCCGCGGGCACTTGGTAAACGCCCGCGGGCACTTGGTAAAGGGGTAAACGCCCGCAGGAACTTGCGACAAGAATGGGGGATTCTACAGAATGCTGCAGAAGAGATGGCGGCGAAAGCAGCAATGAAAGTGGCGATGAAGGATGGCGATAGATGCGGCGAAAGGGTAGCAGAAGAATTAGAATCCGAGATAGCAGAGATAGATGAAGGGATAGAAGAAGTTAAGAAGATAGAAAAGATCCAGGATAGAAGTAGCAAAAGACATAGGGTTTGAGCCATCAAGGTGACTCAATTTATAATCTACTCTTAGGGCACACTTTAGGGTTTTAACAACACTTTGAATGTGTGGCTAAGATTAAAGTGGATCTAAGGGTAGAGAATAAATCTAGGTTGTGAAATGGATTAAGATGGATGGACGGATGAGATTAAATGAAGGACGGACGGCTCAGATTAAATCACTTAAACTATTATTTAAATATATATATTAAAATATTAAAATATTAAAATATATATATATAAATATTAATTTAAATAAATTTGGGGATGAAAAATGGCGGGAAAGGTGAAATTGGGCCAAATAATTGCGGGAAAGTGTGGATTTGGGCCAAATAATGGCGGGAAGGTGGATGACGGACACGTGGCTGACAGGAAGGTATAGATGACTTGCAAGTGGCTGGATTTTGGTGTCTACAAGTTGAGTTTAGTTGAGATCATTGTGGATCATTATTGTCATCCATTGAAGAGCACATTGCCATTCATTGTTTTCATATTTGAGCTTTGCATTGATATATTTGTGGATGATGTTTGAGTGCTACTTGAGCATGATTTATTGAGCCTTTGAGAAGGCATTTGTGGACAGTTTTGAGAAATCTTTGTGGACAATTTTGGGGCAAATTTGTGGATAATTTTGGGACAGTTTTGGAACATATTTGTGGACAGTTTTTGGCAAGTTCTTTGTGAGCTTGCTAGAGCAGATTTGGACAAGTTCCTAGTGAGCTTGTTGGAGTAGTTTTGGGCAAGTTATTTGTGAGCTTGCTAGAGTATATTTGGACAAGTTATTAGTGATCTTGTTGGAGCAGTTTTGGGCAATTTCTTGGTGAGCTTGCTAGGGCAAATTTGGACAAGTTTTGTGTGAGCTTGTTATTTAGTTTTGGACAAGTTATGTGTGAGCTTGTTATTAATATTTGGACAAGTTCTATGTGAGCTTGTTATTTAGCTTTGGACAAGTTATGTGTGATATTTTTTATTCATATTTGGACAAGTTCCATGTGAAATTGTTATTACCTAGCTTTGAGAAGATCAAAGAAATCATTGTATTGGATATTTCTGTGTGAAATATTATAATGATATCAGCTTGTGGAGTACCCCACATTAGGTGAACCACATTAAATCTTGTGTCTCAATTGTGTGTGGTGACTTGTGCTCTTACTTACTACTGATATATTAGTTATTAATGCACACTGCTATATTTGGTTATTACAATTAAGGACATTAATTGATATTGATTTGGAAAGAAAATAAAAAGTGGTCTTATACTATTCACCCCCCTCTTAGTATAAGCTTGTGTTATTCAATTGGTATCAGAGTGGGTTCCTTCGGTAAGGCTAACAGCTTGAGGTTAGATTCTACAAGAACACATATGGCTTCACAGAATGGATCATCTAAAAATAAGGCTCCATTATTTTATGGTAACAATGATGCTTTCTGGAGCATGAGGATGAAGAACTACTTGATATCACAAGGATATGAGGTATGGAAAATGGTTGAAAAAGAGTATATGGTTGAAGGTGATCAAGAGATAGATAAGACTATCATAAAATTGGTTGAGATCAATGCAAGAGCAATGAATTGTATTTTGAGTGGGCTTTGTGAGACAAATTTTGCAAAAGTCATGGTATGTACTCTAGCTAATGAAATGTGGACCAAGTTGTGGAATACTTATGAAGGAGATTTGAAAAACTACAAGCTCATAGAAAAATATTTGAGGTATTGAAAATGGGATATTATGAAGATATTGCAAAGTTATTACTTCGAGTTGATGAGATTACTAACACAATGAGAGGTCTAGGTTTTGATATGAAAGAATCAAAGGTTACCCAAAATGTTTTGAGATCACTTCCCATGAAATATGATTCTAAGGTTTTAGCAATAGAAGAGACAATGGATATCAACAAGTTAACAATGGAATAATTGCAAGGTATTCTCACATATTATGAGATGAGGGTAAGTAAGCATCAGGTTTCAATAAAAGAGATTGCATTCAAATATTTTGAAAAATAGAAAGGGAAAGTTTCAGAGATGGATAGAGTTTTAGATAATTATGAGGAAGCTAAGTTCATCCAAAGGAATAAGGACTCAAGGAATTTTAGGGATATAAGGAAAGTCATATGTTGCAAGTGTGGTGATCTTGGTCACTATGCATACAAGTGTCCACATGAATAAAATAGTGATGCTGAAAACTGGATCACAGAAGAAAAGAATATGGAAAGCATAAGCATGAAAAATATGACAAATTCAAGCAAAACAAGTATGAGAAGAAGAAAATTTTTCGTAAGGAAAAGAAATCTTACTACATTGTAGAAGCAAGTGATAGCTCAGATCATAGTGATAGAGATAAATCAGATGATGAAAAGGAAGAACATTTATTTCTAGAAATAGAAGGTGAAAGAGAATAGTGCTTTGTGTGTGGTCAAAGAGATCACACATCAGGATATTGTAATGGTTTCAGTGATAGTGAAGATGAGATGACACATCAAGGAAACAAGCATTGTCAAAGAAATATTGAGAATTTGTTTGCTATAGAATATTATAATGGAATCAATGATAGTGAAAACAAAGAAGTCTCACTTTTGGTAATAGAAAGGAAGAGGATGAGCCAAGTAAACAAAAATAAAAAATAAAAATGCTAAAATAAAAATACAAGAATCTTGAAAACAAGATTCAAATAGATGTCAAAATCAGAGAAAAACTACTTCAAAAAATCATTAATCTTAGAGAAGAGCTTCAAAATGCAAGAAAGGATAGAAGAAATAATGAATGAAGAACTAAGGGTAACAACGACAAGACATGATACATTATATGAAAAGGTTCAAAAAGGAGTGGAAACTTATTTTAAGGTTGTATCTTACTTCCAAGAAAAGTCACACTCAAAAGAAAAGGAAATTTTAAAAGATGAAAGCAAGGAAGCACCTAATATTTGTGAGGAAATTTCCAAAGTTCCTATGGATCCAAATATTCAGTTTGGTTCTTGTTTTGAGATAGGTTAATCAAGTTCAAAAGGAAAAGAAATTCTTGAAGAGAAAAGCAAGGAAGAAACTAAGGAAGAAGTTTTAAATACTATAAATAAGGTTCAACGATGCAATGCACAAGTTGAAAATGATCATAAGGATAATGGTAAAGAAAGATATGAAGAACCAAGGCATGAACAAAGGGATTTTAAAGGACATTGTTTTTCTTGTAATATATTTGGACACAGGGCTATACATTGTAGTATCCATGGATCAAAGAAGTTTGATTTTGCTAGAAGGAACTTCAAAGGAAGAAGGTATGGTTTTTACGAAAATTGCTTCTCTTGTAACATGATTGGTCATAGATATTTTTAGTGCAAAGGAAATGAGCAACATGGTTTTGGTTTTAGAGATACACAATTCAAAAGTTATAATGGTCATGAAAACAAAGCTTCACAATATAGGGTTCAGGAAAGGAATGGATATGGAAATTATTTTAAGAATGAATTCAAGATCCAAAGGCTACAATATCAAGTATTTTAATTGCAATAACTTTGGGCATATTTCAAAATTATGTAGGACTCATCTCCAAACATGTTCAAGGCAAGAAGGTCAAACAAATTCAAGGCAAGAAGGTCAAATAGGTTCTAGACAAGAAGATCAAGTAATTCATCAAGAGAAGGATATCATAAAAACATGGAAGGAAGTTGATAGAGAAAATAAATAAAGTGATATGGGAGTAAAAGTACTCCTACCCCAAAATTAATCATCTCAAGAGAGAAGGGGGTGAGGGGGCTAAGCTTAAGAGTCATATATTTTAGCCCCATAGGTGTCCCTTTTGCCATTGATGTCAAAGGGGAAGACATTTGAGTAATGGGGAGCACATTGAGTTAGGGGGAGCAGCCTCCAAAGAGAGTATTGAGTTAGGGGGAGCAGCCTCCATAGAGAGTATTGAGTCAGGGGGAGCAGCTTTGATTCTCAAAATTGGTTTTTGCAGTGACTGTGGTGATTTGCATTAGAGATGTTGCCATCAATGAAAAAGGGGGAGATTGTTGGAAATTTGAGGTAATTTGAGGTATTTTATGTTGTCATTTATGTCACATGGATCATTGATATCACATGGATCACATTGAGTTTTAGTGGCCAAAATATTTCATAAATAAGCATTTATGATATTTTGGAAAGCATGGCTATTTATAGGGTTTTTGTGAAAACCAAGGTAGGAAAAATAAAAGGTTTTATTTAAAACCATGGATGGCATATTTGAAATGGGTTTTTATTAAAACCCAGGTTGGATTTTTTTTTCATCAAAAAAGGTGCCCCGGTGAAGGAGATAATTAATTTTAAATATTTAAGTTTAAATTTTAATCATTTAAAATTAAAATTAAAATTAATATTTTATTATTACCGACGTCAAAAAGGAGGAGATAAATAATATTAATTTATAGCCTATGTCAAAATAGAAAGGTGGTCATATATAAATATGCCACTAAACTTTTATTTTCCCTAAGTCCTCGATGAAGATAATCCATCGTAGCGCTAAGGAAGCAGAAGTGTCGGGTTTGGTTTGTTAGTGGTGGGTAGGAGCGAGGGGTCTTACTCTCCCTTTTTTCTATGTGAGCGGTTGGATCACATGGTTATTGGCACCGTGGTTTGAGTGGTGTGGGGGCGATAGGGGATCAAATCCTGCTGAGGTTAAAGGCAAGTTATTACTTTTTCCAAATATTTTATTTTTCTAAGGTTGCTCTAGGAGAGATAAGGTTTGTGGTGCATGTTGTGAAAAGGAAATTTTTTTGGTGATTTTCCTTTTAGAAGGATATCATATTATATATAGTTGGAAATATTATTTTATGGGCTATTTGATTATTTTGTTTAGAAGGATAAATAATGTGTATATAAAGAGATATTTCTATTTTTGTAAAAGGGTTCAAGTGAAGGTTGTTTTGTTCTTTTCAAAGTGTGTTGAGTGTGGCAGATTTTCCAAAAGGGTTTCTTCATCTTCATAAAATGTATGGGCACATTCTCTTATTGATTGTCTATGGTGGTTGATTTCTGAAATATCATTGGAGGGAAAAGGATTGTTTATGGTTTCCTTTCGAAAGTGGTTGATTGAATGCTTCAAGGTTTTCTGAATTGAGAGTTGTATTTAAACCTTGTTTTATAAGCATAGTTGTTGAAGCCAATTGGTTGTGAAAGAAATTGAGTTATAAAAGAACATGAGTATCATTGTTATGTGAGATTTGTAATTGAACATTGTTGGAAACATTTGAGTTGGTTGATACATACTTGGAATAGGGTTGTGTGAGGAAGAATTGTCCCTTGTGGTGATTAGTTGAGATTGAGTTTAGAACATATTGAGTCTCTAACAATTCTCTTTATGGTTCTATAAGACTTAGATTGAGCTGAGTTGAGTTGATATTGAGCCTATAACATATTGAGTCTCTAACAATTCTCTTTATGCTTCTATGAGTTGATTTGAGTTGAGTTGAGTTGATATCATTGTGGATCATTGGTATCATCCATTGAAGAGTACATTGCCATTCATTGTTGAGTTAATATTTGAGCTTTGCCTTGATAAATTTTTGGATGATATTTGAGTGCTACTTGAGCATGATTGATTGAGCCTTTGATAAGGCATTTGTGGACAGTTTTGAGAAAGCTTTGTGGATAGTTTTGGGGCAGATTTGTGGGCAGATTTATGGACAATTTTGGGACAGATTTGTGGATAAATTTGGGATAGTTTTGGGCAAGTTCTTGGTGAGCTTTCTAGAGCATATTTGGACAAGTTCCTAGTGAGATTTTTGGAGCAATTTTGGGCAAGTTCTTGGTGAGCTTGCTAGAGCATATTTGGACAAGTTCTTAGTGAGCTTGTTGGAGCAGTTTTGGGTAAGTTCTTGGTAAGCTTGCTAGAGAAGATTTGGACAAGTTTTGTGTGAGCTTGTTATTCAGTTTTGGATAAGTTCTATGTGATATTGTTATTCAAATTTGGAAAAGTTCTATGTGAGCTTGTTATTTAGATTTGGACAAGTTTCACGTGAACTTGTTATTGCCTAGCTTTGAGCAGATCAAAGAAATCATTGTATTGGATATTTCTGTGTGAAATATTACAAGGATATCAGCTTATGGAGTACCCCATATTGGGGGAACCACGTTAAATCGTGTGTCACAATTGTGTGTGGTGACATGTGCTCTTTCTTACTACTGCTATCTGAGTTATTAATACACACTGCTATATTTGGTTATTGCAATTAAGGACATTAATTGATATTGATTTGGAAAGAAAATAAAAAGTGATCTTATACTATTCACCCCCATATTAGTATAATATTGTGTTCTTCACCCTCCACCTCATTGTATATGGTACATACTACCCATCCAAAACATTAGCATATATGCATCAACTTTGCTGGCCATAAAATAAAAATATGCTCTTAAGCCCATACCCATAGCAGTGGACTCACACTAATGTCTATCCACTCCATCCTCACTACACCATGGAGATATCTATAAACATGTGCTAATAATGTAGGTACCCATGCATATACAATGATCTACTTCAACCATATCGCACACTATCCCCATTATATTCCAAAGGAATCTCACCCCTGAAGTATCCGATAAAGCATGGCTAGTTATCATCAACATCACCATTGCATGGTGATTGGATAGAAACCTCTTTCTCTAATACTTTGCATAGTCCACCCCACCCTTTGAATCCACCCTCTACCACCACTGCCCAAATACTCTCTCCAATATCCCATCTCACAAATTATTATCTGCCATCATCATTGTAATCCCTTTTATCGTCAATCAATAAATATGGTATATGTCCTCTAGGGTCACTGTCATCTCCCCTGTTAGTAAGTGAAAGGTGTTTTTGTTCAGATCCCACCTCTCACATAGTACAAAAATATATGCATGGTTCACATGAACTTCACGCATCTCCCACACCCCATACAAACCCACCATCCACAACCACTCCCTATCCTCAGCCCGCCATACATCCTACAGTACCTTTCTAAATTTTTGTAGTCGATGATGTGCAAATATTTTCTTCACCTACCACAAAACACATATTGCATGTTGTAAATCATTCACCAATATCATTCTACATAAATTAATCCATCTATCCTACTTTTACATGTACATATGCACAATAAAAAAAGAACATCAAAACACAAGTTCGCATGACCCCATGCAAATCGGCCCATTTGCATGCCCCTGTGCAAACCACCAGGTTTGCATGATCCCGTGAGAACCTACCAATTTTTATGGTTTTGTGGGCACACATTCACCTTATTTCACACATAATGAAAAACCACAACACACATGCAAAAAAAAATTCAAAAATAAGACAAATCACATCACTCCATTCACACATACATGCAGAACAAGGAGGTCAAAATGAAGTCAAACAAGTCAAAAACAAGCTAATTTGGATACCCATTTGGCTTATTAGGACCTTGCACTTGTTATTTTTTACATGAATACACTCCATCCCACACATCATATTCCATGCATGCTTTCCCATATGCAACAATCATCACATGCAAAAACAAAAACTACCCAAGGATACCCATTTGGTCCTTTTTCACACAAAGTGCACACATTTCACTCCTATCTAGCATACATGCCTAATCTATTCAATTTTAAGTAAATACCCAATTCCTCTACCCTATCCATTCACACATATACTGAGAAAATAAAAATTACCTACCTATGGCATCATTGCCCTTGCACCGGTACCCATCGACACACTCACCATTCCGTTTTGTTCGATTGCACAACTTGGTAGGAATTTGTTTCTTTTTTCTCCTCCACTACCACTTCTTCTTCATCCTTCATTCACAAATGATGTAAAACTATCATTTTCACCATTTAAGATGCATTTAGCATAGATTCGTACATTACACGTGCGAACCGATAGGTTTGCACAACCCCATGCAAACCACCCCCATTCACATGACCGTGTGTGAACCATTCCCATTCGCATGATCATGTGTGAACGTTTATTTCTACCTCAAATTCATAGATTTGGTATACCATTATTCCTAACATCCTTCCTATTCCCATTTTTAATCATTTTTTCTTTATCATCATCAATCATTTCATCACTGATCTTCATATCCTCCATCGCTAATTTATCGCTTGATGAGGTAGTCATCCAACACATAAAAAGCTATCTCACACATGATCAAACAATCAAAACTCCAATCATGGATACAACAAATACCTAAGAAATTTTTTACTGAAGATTATCTCAAGTCCTCTTGCTAGGACAGATACAAAAGCATAATTTCTCTTCTCAATCAAAACTCCAATCCAAAATAAATAAATTCTTGATAAATCTCAAAATGCCTATGATAGTGGATATCTTATGGATTCTAATATTCATAGTGGCAGTCATAATACCACTTGTGAATGGAGCTCCTAAAAGTTCTACCCTATGGATTTAATGGTTTATCAAATATTATCAAAAGAGCTCATCAATCAATAAAAAGCAAAAATTAACAAAGGGATTTGTTTCATCCACAATTGAAACATCTCAACTTGATAATAAAGCAAGGTAATATTATACCTTCATCCAAAAGTAATTAATCACAAACCATTTTTTTTATCAATGCGTCTCTCTTGCAATCATCCACAAATCATCAACCACAAAATCCTATAAATTCACACAATCAGTTTTTTTACTAAACCATGTTTTCACACAATCCAGTACAAAAAGGGGTAAAATGTAGACACCCAAAAGTTGCACATTGTCCCTTTCTCCATCTTCACGGTCAATCAATTTGCAAAACCCTCAAAAATTGCATAAATTGGTTTAAAATACTATTCATTTATCAAAATCACTATTCATCATCCTTAGCCCCCTTGAGCTAGCTAAGCCCTTTCCTATGCTTAAATATAGGTCCTCATGTGATCTCATTTCCAACTCAACCAAGGTTGAATTCTCTACCATGGTCAAAAAGCACTTTATGCTCAAAAGTCAACAACTTTGGTCAAAATATGCTTTATGGCTAATCACATGCTTAATTAGATCTAATATTTATTTTGTTTAAGCCTTCCACCTCACCTAGTCTACTTTGACTAGCCTAGCCTTCCACCTCACCTAGTCTAGCCTACCATAGCCTTGCCACCTCTCACCCAGATATTTCTCCACCTCACACTCCCTCGGGTTATAAATGAAAGAGGCTTTTGCACACAAAAGGTAATTTTTAATTTAGATATATGTCCAAAAATATGTTCATAAATTCCAAATGGATATTTTTAGCTAGGTCATCATGACTTATGGATGGGTGGGGGATTCTCTCACCCAACCTCATTTAAAAACTAGGACACCTCAGGAGATACCTCTTAGGTGGACACCTCACCATAGAAACCTCATAGGGGACACCTCATCCCCTCCCTCCCACCTTGACCAATTCTATAAGTAGAAGGCCATTTTCACCATTTTAGAGAGATCAAATTTTACTTACCGAGACTCTGCCAAAATCACTATAGCCATAACATCCATCACACATCCATCATGCAGTCATCATATATACATTGCACTAGTATTCAATTGCTTTCATGACATTCCTTGTGATTGAGATAGGTAAACGACATCAAAATCACAATTTTTGAAGGTGATCCATAGAAAAATAAAAGAAGAAATTGTACCAAAACAACCTAGAAACCCATCTTGCAAATTCAATTACAAAAATACAGGTTCACACGCCCCCGTGTGAACCTCCCGGTTCACACCAGGTTCGCATGACCCATTTGAATCTCTCCAAAAACAATAAAAATCATAGGATAAAGTAAGTATGGGCTATTTTATTATTTTATGTTGTTTTTAACAAGTCATATCATGTCTTGATTGTATTTTAGAGCATTTTGTCTTCACAAACATAGGGTTTGACAAAGGCAAACCCCTTAATGCACTAATAGATTTTTTAGGTTTAATAGGTACAAAGAACACATCAAACCAGAGATGGCCCACGTGCAAGAAGCCCATATACACTGAGGAACATCAAGGATATTGATCATGTTGTCTTTGTACACATATGAAAGGGCTTCCTTAGGGAAGACCCCATTGTAGCCTTCAAGGCAAAATTTATAAAAGGATATCAATCTGTAACCTCCTTTTATAATTTTAATAATAAAAGTAGTAGATTCTATAATTTTGAATGAGAATTGTAGTGTCTTTTAATTGGTTTCAATGCCTATTTGAGAAGTCATTGATAGTAGGATAATCTAAAATATTGATTTGTAGTATCTTAATCTTATTTTACCTCATTCTCCATGATCCATTTTTCTCTAATCAAGTTTACATCCATGTAATACAATCCCTTTGGAAGTGAACAACAAAATATATTTTGGTATCTTCTCATTAGTATTCTACTTGCACTAATTGGTGTTGTTAGTTGTTAATAGAAAAATGCCTTCTTGGTCAATAAACTTCTAAGTGTTTTGTAATGTGTACTTTTAGAAGGCTTTTTTTTAGCCTTGTTCAACTTTTTTAATAGACTAGGTTATTACTATTAGGCGGTTGGCTTATTTAACATTGATGAATTAGTAACAATTACCAGAAATATGCACTAGGTATTAATGGTTAAACTAACATTCTATAAGAAGTTTTTTTGCAATGGGATTTCTATGATTCTTAATTTTTGTACATATGTTTGTGGAGACCTTGAAGTTTCAAGAGAAGAGGGACTCCAAATATTTTGTTGGATCATTTATTTGTGGATGTAAATACTATCACAAATATTTTTTTATCATGTTCTATAGGAATGTAGATATTTAATAATAAAATCTTCTATAATATTAGTCATTTAATAATATGGGGTAATAGTTTCACATGTTATTTTATCTTATTATGACCTCATAGATCCTTGTGGTGTTGTTCATATTTATTGAAACTCTTTTTTTAGGTGAGAAACATTTATGATACTTCAATTCATGCTTTTGTAGGGTGAATATTAGCTTCAATTGATAAATTCAACAAATATATACAAGAGCCTTCAGCTAAATATAGTTGAATAACCTTAATATCAAATATCCTCTAATTAAGTTTAACAACTAATATGCAAAGCTTATCAACTAAATATGCTAACAATATATTGTTAGCATAAAATCAAATGAGGTAATATCTACCCTAATATCCCCCCTTTATTACATTATTTGATGCACAAAGAGAATTACGAAATAACTCAAATTTGACACATGCAAGTACCTTAGTGAAAATATCCACAACCTATTCATTGATGGGAATATACTGGAGTTGAATATTATGCTTTGGAACTTTATATCAATTAAAGTTATATTGAGTATCAGTATGTTTGGTGTATTCATGGAACACTGGATTCTTGATAAATTTAAAAACACCTTGGTTATCGCAATTCAAGTGGATTGGTAGTTTCTTTGGAAGACCCATACTTGAAAAAATGTGATGTAATCATATCATCTCACAGACTGCTCCACATTTTGCATTATATTCTACCTTTGTAGATGATAGTGCAACAACTTGTTGCTTCTTATTGTGCCAAGAGAGATCTGATACAAGATGAAAATTGTACCCTAAAGTTGATTTTATATCATCAATAGATCCAAAATAATCTAATTATGTGTATTCTTGCAAGAACTTAACATTATTCTTGTACTCCAGGCGATATTCTATAGTACCATGAACATAATGAAGAACTCGTTTCACTACTTTCCAATGAATAACCTTAGGTTCCTGCATGAACTGCAAAATACAATTCATAGCAAATTGATATTTGGCCTGGTATTTGTTAGATATATGAGACTCCCAATAAATCTGCAATAGAAAGTTCCATCTACCTGAGGAGAATTATCATATTGCGACAATTGTAGCCCTGTTTCCATAGGAGTTGAGTTTGTCTTACAATGAGTCATATGATATTTTTCAATCAAAGTATTTGCATATTTCATCTAAGTACACTAATGTAATTCTTATTTTGTTCTACTTCTAAACCAAAACAATAATGAAGAAGACCTAGATCTATCATCTCAAATAACTTTTTCAAGTCACCCTTCGTTGCTTCTATCAATTTCTCTAAACTACCGATGATAATCAGATCATAAACATAGAGAACTAGAATCACTATTTCATAACCGATTTTCTTGAAATAGAGTTTGGCATCCAAAGTACTTCTCTTGAAACCATGCTACAATAGGTGACTGTCAGTTTTTATGTACTAAGCTCGTGGAGCTTGTTTTAACCCATATAAGGATTTAACCAATTTGTAAACCTTTTGCTCTTGGCCTTCAACCATAAATACTTTTGGATGAGTCATATACACTTCTTCCTTTAAATCACCATTCAAGAAGGCACTTTTCACATCCATCTAATGTAGATTCCATCCGAACTAGGCTACCATAGCACAAAGTACACAAATGGTAGTCATTCTAGCAGTGGTGCAAATATCTCTTCATAATATATGCCTTATTCTTGTGCATAACCCTTTGCAACAAGGTGGACCTTATGCTTGTCTATAGTTCCATCTTCCTTATACTTCACTTTGTATACCCATTTGTAGCCAATGGGATTCTTTCCAAGAGGCAGATCAACTATCTTCCATGTTTTGTTTTTGAGAAGAGATAAATGTTCTACATCCATAGCTACCTTCTAGTGAGGTACACTAAGTGCATATATGCACTAAAGTAGATTCATGCTCCACCACTAAATTCATGAAATCCTTATCTTCTTCTTCATCCCCAACTTATGATTTTGAATGTTCTACAATTTGTCAAATTTTTGCTTATGTTCTCTCTTGACAAGTCATACTGTGAGTACGAGATCTATCTAAAGTAATATCTAGAGGTGCAGTCAACTTTGAGTCTCTCATTGTGCTAGTACCATTTTGGAATTTTCTTTTGAGGTGGATAAAACTCTCTCTTAGGTTCCTCAAAATCTAGGTATATAGCAGGATATGTGTCATATGGTATATTCAATGTGAAAGCTTCATCAAATAACACATCTTGACTTATGTGAATTTTATTGGTTTTAGGATCTATCAAATGATATCCCTTGGATGTGTCATCATAACCAAGAAAATACACTGCAAGGATTTCTCATCTAACTTCTTTATCTTTTATTTTGTAATTTGCATGAATGCCTTACATCCAAATATCCTAAGATAAGAAATGGAGGGTTTTCTACCACTTAAATCTTCTTTTGGGGTCATTCATTTAAGAGGTTTTGTGGGTGATCTATTCAAGAGATACACTATTGTATTGACAACTTCTTCCCAATACTATTGCTCAAGATGTTCCCCTATAAGCATACATCAAACCATTTCCATGATGGAATGATTTCTTCTCTCAACAACTCCATTTTGTTGTGGAGTATAGGCTGTAGTAAGCTACCTCTTGATCCCATGTGTAGTAAGAAATATGAAAAATTCATTGGAGGTATATTACAGCCCTTGATATGAGTGGAGAGTCTTAATGGAACATCTTAATGCCTTCTCGATACTTTTATTGAACTGCTGAAAAAAATACCTCTAAATTTAGTTGTAGAAAGAAAACCCACATCTTCTATGAGTAGTCATCAAAAAACAATTGAAAATACCTCTTCCTCCCAAAATTTTTAGGCATAGGAATGCACATATCGGTGTGTACCAAATCCAATGGTCTTTTGGCTCATGAAGAGCTCAACTCATATGGTACTCAACGTTGCTTCCCTGTGAAGCAATCCGAGCAAACTAGCAAAGTGGATGAAAGGTTGGGAAGACCTTTCACCATTTTATATTTACTCAACTCAAATAAATATCTTGAACTTAGATGTCCATATATTTTGTACCAAAGAGAAGTGGCCTCTTTTATGTTTATTGTCATGGCAACATGAGGGGTAGAAATGGCATCTAATGCAAATAAGCCATGCTTGTACAAAGAAGTTGCTACATGTTTTCCCTTCTTTGTGATGAAGCAATACTTATTTCCATTCTTAACTCTAAAATTAACCACCATATTTTTATCCAAGATTTGAGGCACTATAAACAAGTTATTAGCCAATCCTAGAACATGAAGGACTTTCTCAATTTGATATTTTCCATCAAGAAGAGTGACTGAAATATTTCATTCACCCTATAATTTATAGGTCTTATCGTTAGCTATGGTAATTGGTTTTCCTTCCTTAGCCTCAAATATCTCAAACCATGATTTATCACCAGACATGTGTTTATTGACCCCAAAATCAATATACCACACAAGATCCTTTTGCTTACAATCTGTATGAGTCATGATCACCTTGTGTTCTCTCTCAAAATATGATTCTGATTCCTCAATAGCAACATTTCCCTTTGGTTTCTTATTCCTCTTTTCTGGTTTGTTTTGGCCCTTCTTTTGACCTTTGTCATGTGGTTGTCTATTTTTTAACCAACACCTTTTGGTGTCATGGTTATCCATGTCATAAGTTTTGCAATACTTCTTTTGTATTTTTTGAGGTTGCTTGCCTTTGGAACCTTTGGAAGAAGATCCCCCCTTCTAAAACCTACCCAGTTTCTTTAACCCTTGTTTTGAGTAAAGTATATTATCTAGACACTTCATCTCTTTAAAGGTGATTTGCCTCCTCAGTTTGAAGAAAATTTACCAACTCCACAAAATTATTTTATCTCGTGGACACTTGAAGGGATGTGATCAACACCTTGTATAAATCTGGTAAAGGTCTCAAAATGATTAAAGTCAAGAGCCTATCCTCTATTGTTTCTCCCAAGGCATTTAACTTGGACATCAATTCTATCACTCTACAAAGGAACAATTTTTACTGTTTCACCAAACTTCATATTGAGATTATGAAGTTGAGATTGAAGGTTAAAAATGGTGGATTGAGTCTTCCCTTAATATATGGTAGTTAATGCATCCAAAGCATCTTTACCATGTTTAGTATCACAAATGTGAGGTTGTACTTCATCAATAGTAGCAAATAATATAAGCATGAGGGAACTTCTATCATTTTTATCACATGCATCCTAATTTGTACCTATTGTAGTGGGATGTTTTGTAGTGCTATTCACTACATCCCATAAATATTCACCTTGTAGAATCGCTCTCATTTTTATTTTCCTTGGATAAAATTGGAACCTTTAAGCAACTATATATCTGAAAGATATTTGTGTATAGTGGTCATTGTAAAGGTTCCTTATACCACCAAATGATACCCCTTTTGATATACTACATAGAGTACATGAAATGGAATTCACTCAAAATTGTTGGTACCTTTTTAAAAACCCTCCTAAAGAAGGATTAAAATTTTGAGGAAATTAAGCCAAGCAACAACAATGAATTAGGGTAATGATGGAGTGAATATCAAAATAAAATTGGCTTACCCTATTTATCCTCAATTATTTATAGATAAAAATAGCTCAAACGTCATTTTTGCAGCTATATTAGGCATTAGATACAGTATCCCAAAGCATGACAACTTTACTTGTAAGTGTGGGCCAGAGGTACCGTAAATACCGAACGTTGTTGTGCAATAAATTGCATGAAAGGATTTCAAATTTGGGGTCTTAAGTGCTTTTGAATTTTAACTTTATGATGTAAGTGCAAAAATAGGAAATGAAATGTAAATGCAACATACAATCAAAATTGCCCACGAATTTGAGACTTAGGTGTCAGATTCCATCGAAAATGCACCTATTTTACAATGCCAAATGATGAGCACCAGAAATGCTCATAATTTTGTATATGTACTAATGGTATTTGCATGGAATTATATCATAAGTTGTATATTTTTATGAAATATTATGTACATATTTAATAAAATCATGTGTTTATCTAATCTGTGTGAGAAGTGTGTTGTGTGTAGCTATTTTCCTGATTTTGTCATCTTTTGCTCAATCGAGGTCCTACGTGGACCTGGCACGATATTTTAAGTCAAACAAAGCTCAAATAAAGCATGTGCCTTACCGAGTAGGTGCCTTACTAAAGTAGGCACCTTCTCGAGGTAGGTGCCTTACTAAAGTAGGTGCCTTACCAAGTAGACACCTCACCAAGGTTGACGTCTGAATGATGCGTTTTGACGAACCGGTTGTAGAAGGACTATGTTGACCATCGTTTTATGTCATCTGTGGGAAATCATCATTGGACGAGTTGTCTCGGTTGGAGTGATAGGATGCATAACAACTTACAAGACCAAACTGTGATAAGGTAATATTTATCCAAATACAAGGAAATGACATAAAGCTGCTTAGCGTGCACTAGTTACAAGAACTAAACTATCCCAGTTTAGGTTGAACTGAGACACCGATTGTAACATAATTGTCATAAGAAGTTCTATGTGTGTAGTATATAAATACACAAAATTCCAACAGGGAATATAATATCAGAGAGAGTTAAATATTTTTGATGTATGTAGCATTCCATCAGTAATAAAGCGTAATTATTCATCAAAGTAGCATTTTTTTATGAGTTTATCAGGCGGGATTTGCTTGGAGCTCGGGCCCACTCCAAGCCAATATTCCTTCCCTCATAGATTAATTATGTAGTTTCATTCTGCATGATAGTGTGTTTATTTCTTAGGATAAGCTTAGAGTGTGTTGATTTTATTATGCAATTTAATTTCATGTAAGTTGATTGTTTATTTTATTTTGCATTATTATTTATGTTTCAGTTTTTATTAAAGGCAGACGAATTTATTAATGTTATATCAAACACCCCTCTTAGTGGTTGATCCGATCATCTCAAAAGTGGTAGTGTGAATAAGTCTTACCTGTGACCCTTCACAAGCTTACGAGTTCCCTGGATTGATAAATTTAAATGAAGAGTGTTGTGACAAACCTAGGATAAAAATTAACCATATTGGCACCCAAAAGTTTGGCACCATTATTGGGGAAGCGTCATTAGTAGGCTAAATTGCATTACCCCTTGAAAACCTTCAATATGACCTTGTATGAGTCCACCAAGAAAGAGTGGACTAGACGATCGTTTCATATTGCAAATCCCACCAGAGTAGTCAAATTTAGTAGACGATTTAGAATTAGAATTTTATTCTCTTGAGCAATCACCAACAGTCCACTAGAGTCATAATCCTCTCCTTGTGCAAAGTGCCTCCTCATCTCATCGACCTAGGGAGGAATGAACCATTGTGAATCCATTGTTTAAGAGGACACCCTCAGAGGAAGCCCTACTATGGAAAGCCATAGAGGATCAGACTATAGCACCAATTGACTTAGATGCCCTGACCCAGAGAGTGTTGAATGATCGAGAGGCTATAGACATCTTAATAGAGACCATATTTCCTAAAAAATGGTAGAAGAAGAAGTCTCATATGGATTCAATTTCTTGATAGAGGAAGGGGTAGGAGAAGCCAAAATGAAGAAAATTTTCCTTACCCACCTTCCTACTTTTAGGGGATACCCCATCGAAGACCCTGACCTATTTTTGTTCAAGTTTGATGTGTTGTGTAGGTCCATGGATTATAAATTAGATGCTCATAATCTAAAGGTCTTCCCATACATGCTAGATGACTTATCCCTATAGTGGTTCATCAGGCTGGGAAACAAGTAGATCACCATGTGGGATGGAATGAAGAAGCTCTTTTTGGAGAAGTATTAAGACTTCGATAGAGCAAGAGAATATTAGGAATAATTCCTCAGCATGACTCAGAAGGAGGAAGAATCCTTGGAGGAATACTGGGAGAGATTCAATTTTAACCTGTAGCGATCCCTATATGTAAAATTGGGGTATAAGTCCATCAAGAGTATTTTATTGAGGGGACTGAGCAACGAGTCACTGGAAGCTCTGTCTAGAGGATACATTTACCAACAAGCCCTGGAAGACATCTGACAATTGTGTTGGAACTACTCACAAAAGAGGGGTAAACCAACCACTAGAATAGTGAAAGTGATCACGTCAGTCACAAAGGCAGAGATAGGAAACATGCTAGAGGACTTTAAGAGTGACGTGCTATCCTCTCTAGCTTTGTAGCTTGACACACTATTTCTAGAGAAGAAGAAGCAGGAGAATGATGCAACATTAACCTACTTATACCCCAAATGTAGAGGGAAGCACACTAGGAACACCTACCCAAAAAACAAGGTCAAGGTATGTACGGTTTGCAAGAAATATCACAAAACTCGACTGTGCCCACAACTGCCAAACACAAAGGAAGAGGATGACGTAGCCGAAGCCTAATTCGTAGGCAATATAAGGAATTGGCAGCAAGCCCCTATGATAAATATGCCAACGGGGATTCCACCTTATAGAGGAGAATAATATATGCCATAGGGGCAACCTCCACCATCCAACATGGTATGGTGGGGACCTCCACCCTAGATAAATATACCTCCAGGAATGATATTTCCCATTCAACCAACATGGATGCCATATCAGCAGCCATGGAGGAACCACAAACCGTGGAATACACATCCATAAAACATGGCATAGAGACCACCTCAATAAGGCTTTCTAGCCCTGCCTATGGCTAGACCTATGTAATTACTAGCACATCTGATGATGAACCCAAATAATAAGGCAAACCAGTCACCATACCAGGTAGAAGGAGAGATGTATCCTATGTACCATATTAGTTGTAATCCAATACAACTTAGATCAGACAACCAATTAGAAATATAAGCACCTCCTATGGTAGAAGTGGAGGAGGAAGTAGAAGACTCCCCTCAGATAGAGGAGGTGGAGGAGGAAAGAGTTGTTGAGAAAATGGGAGCCCCATTCCCTCATCGAATACAAGAGCAGAAGAGGCCAACGCAGCCCGAATTTGATATCCTATCAAGCCTAAAAAATCTCACCATAACCATTCGATTTTTCCATGCTATCTGATATGTGCCCATCTACACCAAATAAATAAAGTAAATATGTCTAAGGAGACCAGGATTCAAGGCAACACAAACCATCAACGTCATCAAAAATTTGACCGACTTAATGGTGGGGAACACATATCATCCGAAATATGCAGATCTAGGAAACTCAGTGTTGATGGTGAAAATAGTAGGGCACTCATTGTCAAATACCTTGGTCAATTTTGGGGCAGCCATTAACATAATAATTTGGAGCTCACCAATATGAAGCCAACCAATATGGTGTTACAATTGGTCGATCGATCAATGGTGGCACCAAAAGGGATGCTTGAGGATGTCATAGTAACGGTCGATGTATGGGAATACCCGATAGATTTCCTAGTGCTACAATCCAAAAATGGATTGGGTGGTTACCCTCTCATTTTAGGGAGACCATGGTTAGCCACGGTTGATGCCTACATTAGTTGCTATAACAGGCTGGTGACCATTTCAGATGGCCAGAATGTCAATAGATTGATAATCTCTCCCCTAGCCCAATCAGTGGACACATTGGGAGAACCTAAAGAAGAAAGATATGAGGACAACCCGTTATCTATGCTTCAGATAGTAATGACAGTTATAGAAGTGGAGGATGAATCCAAGGAAGATTGCATCACATCAAGATTATTCCATGAAGAATCCTCCCTTCCAATTCTTGAGTCACCATTGGTGGGTGCTCAAGACCACCATACCAAACAGATCGACATCGAGTCTAGAAGGATGTTGAATATCAGCTATGAGCTGACCACCGCATAGTTGGAAGTATTAAAGGAGCTTCTAACCAAACACCAAAATGAATTTGCATGGGATTATACATATATGAAGGGAATCAATCTAGAGGTATGCACTCACTGCATCTATCTAGAAGAACAATCAACCCCCATAAGACAACCACAAAGAAGGATGAACCCAACCATGAAATAAATTTTTAGGGCCGAGTTATAGAAGCTCCTGACGGCCAAGTTCATTTACCCGATCTCGAATAGTGAATGGGTATCACCACTCGTGGTGGTTCCTAAGAAGAACGATAAATGGAGGATCTGCGTTGACTACAGGTCGCTAAATAAGGCGACTAAAAAGGACCATTTTCCCCTTTCATTCATTGACTAGGTGCTAGACACGTTGTTCGAAAGGAAATATTTCTCCTTCTTGGATGGATTCAGTGGGTGCAATAAAATCCATATTGTAGATGAGGACCAAAATAAAATAACGTTCGCCTACCCATGGGGAATGTTTGCATATAGGGTGCTACATTTCAAGCTATGCAACACACCAACCACTTTTCAAGGGGCAACATTGAGCATATTTTCGAACATGATAGGAGAAGCGGTCGAAGCCTACATGGATGACTTCACCATTTATGGGGAGACATTCAAGGAGGCGATAGAAAATTTGAAGAAAGTACTTCGTAGGTGCAAGGAAAATAACCTATCCCTCAGTAATGAAAAATGTTTCATGATGATGCGTGAAGGCATAGTTTTAGGGCATCATCTATCAATGGCAGGGATTAAGGTGGATCATAAAAATATAGAGGTGATCAAGGACTTACCTAGTCGAAAAACACAGAGGGAGGTAAGGATCTTCCTTAGCTCAGTTGGATACTATAGGCGTTTTATCATCGATTTTAGTAAAATCGTCAAACCTCTACATAATCTACTGATGAAAGAAACTAAATTCAACTAGATAGAAGATTGTGAGTAGGCATTATAAGCACTAAAGGAGAATATGATCTTCACCCCTATGTTACAAGGCCCAAATTGGTCGATCCCATTTCACATATACTGTGATGCATCCAATAACACGATTGAAGCGGTCCTCGGACAACAGGATGATGAATAATTCTATGCCATCTACTATGTCAGCAAGAACCTTGTAAGGGCTGAACTGAATTATACGATAAAAAATAAGGAATTACTTGCAGTGATACATGCCATCAATAAATTTTGCCACTACATTACTAGGTATAAAGTATTTGTCCACACAAACCATGTAGCCATTAGGTATCTGATAAGAAAACCAGCAATTAGTGGCAGAATTATCAGGTGGCTTCTATTGCTACAGGAGTTTGACCTTACAATCATTGAAAAGCCTGAGAAAGACAACATGGTTGCAAACTTCCTATCTATATTGATACTAATAGATCACGTAGTGTTATAAGACAAGTTCTTGTATGAAAAACTATTTGTCATCAACAAGAATACACCATGGTATGCAGATATTACCAACTATTTGGCCACTGATAGAACCTCTCTTGCCCTCTCATACTAGGAGAAGCAAGGAGTAATAAAAAAGAGTGCATCATACCAATGGATCAATGGTATTCCATTCAAAATAGGGTCTGATAAGATCGTAATAAGATGCGTTGCCAAGCAATAATAAACAAAAATACTCAAGCTCTACCATAATGAACCTTATGGTGGCCACTTCTCAAGAAAAAGGACTACTTATAAGGTATTGCAAACTAGGTATTTTTAGCCCTCACTATTCAAATATGCAGCCACCTATGACAATAAATGTGATGAGTGCCATAGGATGGGCAAGCCGACCCATAGGGACAAAATGCCCCTACAGCCTCATGTACACATTGAGCCCTTTGAAAAATGGGGCTTGTATTTTATGGGACCCATCAACCCACATTCGATTGGGAAAAGATACATTATGGTCTACATAGACTATGTCACCAAATGGGTTGAGGTCTAGGAACTAAGGGACTCCAAGGAGTGGGCTGTCATCGAATTTTTGTTATCTTACATCTTTACGAGATTTGGAGTACCCAGGGAAATCACAACAGACTAGGGATCCCAGTTCACGTCTAGATTAATCGAGGAACTCATGGAGTAATACAGGGTTCACCATAACAGGACCACCCCATACCATATGTGGGAAAATGGATAGGTGGATGTCACGAATAGGGAGATAGAGAACATCCTAATGAAGATAGTACAATAACACATGAAATACTGGGTCACAATATTATTGGAGGCAATATGGGCATATAACACAACGTGGAAATTGACCACTAGTTTTACCCCCTTCCGATTGGTCTATTATAAAGACGCAATGATGCCCATAGAATTTGAAGTGAAGACACTCAAGACAATGATCGAACTAGACTTGAACCTAGATGATGCACAAAAAAAATGAATTCGACAGCTAAACCAGTTGGATGAATTTTGCATGGATGCCTTACAAAGGACAAATATTGTGTAGAGGCAGAGGAAGTAGTGGCACGATCACCACATTAAAAAGAAATATTTCAAAGAAAGTGACTGGGTGTTATTGTACAACTCTAGGTTCCAAGAATGAAAGAGAAATCTGATGCAGAGATGGATGGGACCATATGATGTGGTGGAAATTATCAAGAATGGTGTGGTACAAGTTAAGACAATCTACGATAGCAATACCATCCTAAAAACTAATGGACACCGAATGCACCCATACTACACATCCGAGGGATTTATGATGGAAGCCAAAATAGGCATGGGGGAGACCCCATCTGAGTAGAAATCCCCCAAAATTCTCAACAACCGGGTGGACATATGGAGGTCCACCAAAACCAGTAGAGTAGTTTCCTATTTTTTTTAGATAATAGTGTGTTTTTTTTTCGCAAGGACAATGCCCCACATTCAATCTATAGGTATCTTGAGATCTAGGGCCTAACAAACATGTATCCTATTTAACTACACTTTTTTCTTTTCTTTCTCATTTTCTTTTGTAGGAGTGTGGCCTGATTGTATGAGCAAAAGACATCTTGGAAAACAAGGCCTACATCAACTCAGAATCCACATGCTTGTGCTTTAGGAGGTTAGCAATGAATCAAGCATGGGGGAATGCCAAATTCCTCATAAAACATCCCCATGCATGAACAAGGCAGACACTGATATTGTAGGACAAGAATTTCAGGAGGCCTGATAAACCTCACACGACACTTCAACTGTCGCAAACTTTTTAGAATTAAAGAATGGGAACATTACCCAGGTGGAGTGGCACCTTATAGGGCATCTTACCTAGGTGGATTAGTGCCTTACCGGGTGCCTTACCTGGGTGGAGCAATGCCTTACCAAGAACCTTACACAGGTGGAGCGGCACCTTACCGGGAGCCTTACTAGATGCCTTACCTAGGTGGAGCAGTGCCTTATCGGGTGCTTTACCCAGGTGGAGCAGTGCCTTACTAGGTGCCCTACCTAGGTGGAGCGATGCCTTACCAAGTGCCTTACCTAGGTGGAGCAGTGCCTTATCGGGTGCCTTACCTGGGTGGAGCAATGCCTTATCGGGTGCCTTGCCCAAGTGGAGCGATGTCTTATCAAGAGCCTTACCCGGGTGGAGTGGTGCCTTACTCAGGTGTCCCACCCAGGTGGAGTGGCACACTACCTGGATGCCTTACCCAAGTGGAGTGGTGCCTTACCAAGCACCTTACCCAGGTGGAACGGTGCCTTACCCGGGTGGAGCAGTGCCTTACCAGATGCCTTAACTAGGTGGATCAACGCCTTATTGAGCGCCTTATCCAAGTGGAGCGATGCCTTACCGAGTGTCTTACCCATGTGGAGTAGAGCCTTACGTGGGTGGAGTGGCACCTTACTCGGGTGCCCCACCCAGGTGGAGCGGTGCCCTACTTGAATGCCTTACGTAGGAGGAGCGTTGCCCTATTCATAAATAAATAAATAAATATATGTATATATATATATGTATATATATCGAAAAGGGGGTTATTTTCATGAGGACGCAATAAATTTTTAGCATGGGGGAGAATAGCACCTTATTCAGGCACCTTACTCTAGAGGAGTGGCACCTTACCCTAGTGCATTAATCCAAAAGAGCGGTGCCTTACTCTGGCGCCTTATCCAACAAGGCAAGCCACCCTAGAAAAAAAAAAAAACTATATATATAATATATCAGTCAATACCTTAGCCTAGCACCTTACTCAGTTAAGCGCCTTATGGGTGCTTTACTGAGTTAGGTGCCCAACTATCATCATACTAGGATTAAGCACCTTACCTAGGCACCTTACCCAGAATAGGTGCCACTCTGGCGCCTTATTGAAGTAGGTTCTCGATCAATAATCACATGCGCAAACATGGCAGTAGTGGAGTGGCCGAAGATGAATACCATCATCTCACATGATGGAAAGCACACGAACATATTTCAAAATCATTGGTGGAGATTCTTGCACGCCCCAAGGCCAACCACCAAGAAGACATGCATCCCAACCAAAACCAGGAGGATCTATCGTATTTTTAGCAAATGACCTCAAAGTAAGCCAAAAATGCATTACCCAAGGTGACGTAATCAATACAAGGGGAATAACCCACCAAGTGCTAAATTAGCATGCTCCACGCAACTCAAAATTGACAAACTAGGTATGCACATGAATTTTTTGGATATATATGTAATTTTTCATTTAATATACTCCTATGAATAATACTAGTGCAAGAATGGAAAATTACCCTCCATGTCTAGTACGTCGTGCCAAAATTAATTCGAGTGGTGTACCCTGCCAATCCCAAGGTAGAAACGACTTCCCAAGGCTGGCACCTCACTCTATAAGAAAGCACCTTACAGAGCTCAAACAAAGTAGGGAAATTCACCATGGAAGGACCTTCGACAAACCATTCAATTAGGAAGCAGGAGCCCAACAACATTGAAGGAATTAGGGGGGTGACCCACACCTGATTCAAAGTTGTTGGATGGATGGATTACTGCCACATGGTTAGCCAAGAAAAAGATGTGGGGGTAGCAAAGGAATTCACCCTTGGCCTAAGTAAAGAAGTTGCCCGGATACGAGGACTAGAAATTCCAATCACTCCAGAGCACATTCCTCGTGTCACTGGCCTCCCCTTAACGGGAAAATGCACGTACAAAGATATTATGGCAAGGAAATACGTCGAGGAGCTGTTCAAACAAGATAAAATTCCCTACGACCAAGAATTCCAAAGCAAAAACTCCCGATGCACCTACAATTTTTTTTTGAGCAGGTGGAAAGATTATTTACGTGAACCAAAAAATATTTCCATTTGAAGGCATACCACATGCAGTTCATAAGTCACCTTATGCATGGGAGAAAAATTAATGTCACTTATTATCTAGCGAAAGCCCTGTAGGACGAAGTGTCATGATACCAAAGAGGGGCAGTCTCTACCTTAGCACTCCATGGGCTAATTACAGCCCTAATACGACATGTAGAAGAACATAGGGCCAAACCATATAACAACACAGAGCAGGCAGAGACTAAGACAAGGCACGATGCCATAATGGGGGAAATGATCGAGGAGGAATACCCTCAATCTTCACCAGATGTTGTAGAAGAAGATCAAAGCACTCCACCCAATTCCATGGAGAATAGGCTAAAAATTTCCATGCCAGAGGCTATAGGATTCCACACAGAGCATGGGAGGATATGAGGAAGGTGCCTAATCCACTCATACGAGGAAGATACAAAGGTCAGCATCATGGTCCAAACCCTATAGGATTTGGCCGCTCGTAGTTCGTAGGACCCACAACCTCAAATAGGCTTGCAAGATCAACCTAAGGACCACACCGAGAAAACTTTGACGTAGGCACTATTGAAGAAAGACAAGGAAATGACCACAAGAAAAATTCAATAACTGGAGGTTGCCATTGACCATTTTCAATAGATGATTCAATAGCTCAATCTAGTGAGCCAGCAACCGCAAACCAGGATATTGGAGAGGTAAGATGCCTCTACCCAAACCAATTGGGTAATGGAAATACCCACGAATTCTCTAACCTTACCACAAAGAATCGTCTCACCTGGAGTAGCTAGGTCAGATGTTGGAGATAAGGAATTAGCAGCTAGAGAAGTCTCGAGTGCCTCTAACCAGGAAATTGGAGAGGAGCAGGGGAATTATGCATTTCAGATAGAAAACTTCATTATTCACATTGATGATGATGAGGGACCTTTAGTGTAGGACCCTGAATCTGAGGAGAATATGGGAGATTACCCCTCACAAATTGCTACCTTTCTAGAATAAAGATAGGTGAAGGCACCCCAAACAACACAGAAGAAGACCACCAAGAAAAGAGTTACCTTTACTGAACCTGATCCTCGGATGAAGAATGGGAGGAAGGGTTGACTAACCTAATAGGTGTTGGACTGAGCTAGATTAGAAGGCATAGTTAGTGGAGCAGAATCCAAGGTCTACCTAGTCGGCGCAGCCAGAGGAGTGTACATACCGACAATGCCCGGCAACAGACCAAGATCCTTCAAAAGAAAATAAAGCTTCAGAGTAGAAAAGGAGTTGCGACCACCAGTAAGAGAAGGAGATAGGAGGCATCGAATTATGAGACTAAGGTGGCTACCAGGTTAGGAGCCACGAGGGCATGACACCTATTAGGCATGGGGGGATGATGAGCATCAAAAATGCTCATAATTTTGTGTATGTACTAATGGTATTTGCACGACATTATATCATAAGTTGTATATTTTTATGAAATATTATGTATGTATTTAATAAAATCATGTGTTTATCTAATATGTGTGAGAAGTGTGCTATGTGTAGCTATTTCCCTGATTTTTTCATATTTTGCTCAGTCGAGGTCCTACATGGACCTGGCACGATTCTGCTAAGTTAAACAAAGGTAAAATAAAGCATGCACCTTACTGAGTAGGCACCTTACTGAAGTAGGTGCCTTACCAAGGTAGGTGTCTTACTTAAGTAGGTACCTTACCAAGTAGGCACCTCACCAAGGCCAACGTCCGAATGATGCGCATTGACCAACTAACTAGAGGAGGACCCTGTTGACCACTGTTCCACATCATCTGTGGGAAACCATCATTGGATGATATTTCCCAATTGGAGTTGTAGGACGTGCAACAACTTACGAGACCAGATCATGATGAGGTAAGATTTATCCGAATACAAGGAAACGATGCAAAGATGCTTAGAGTGCATCACTTATAGCAACTGAACTATCCCAGTTTAGGCTGAACCAAGACACTGGTTGTAATAGAACTATCATAGGAAGTTTTGTATGTGTAGTATATAAACACACAGACTTCCAGGGAGGAATATAATATCAAAGAGATTTAAATATTCTTGATGTATGTAGCATTCCATCAGTAATAAAGTGCAAGCATTCATCAAAGTAGCATTTCTTTATGAGTTTATCGGGAAGGATCTGCTTGGAGCTTGGGCTCACTCCAAGCCAATATTCCTCCCCTCATAGATTAATTATGTAGTTTCATTCTGCATGATAGTGTGTTTATTTCTCAAGCTAAGCTTAGAGTGTGTTGATTTTATTATGCAATTTAATTTTGTTTAAGTTGATTATTTATTTTATTTTGCATTCTTATTTATGTTTCAATTTTTGTTAAAGGCGGATGATTTTATTAATGTTATATCAAACACCCCCTTAGTGGTTGATCGAATCATATCGAAAGTGGTAGTGTGATTAAGTCTTACCCGTGACCCTTCGCAAGCTTATGAGTTCCCTGGATTGACAAATTTAAATGAAGAGTGTCGTGACAAACCTAGGAAAAAAATTAACCGTGTTGGCACCCAAAAAAAAATTTAAGGTGTCGAATGCAATTGAAAATGCACCCTTTTACAAAATTTTTTGCAAGAAATATAGTTTTGAATTTGCAAAAATTGATATTCACTACTTTACCCTTGTGTTGAAATTTTGCAAAAAAAGAATACAATTTTGTCTCCCCTCTTGTTTGCAAAATAAACAAGGTTGATGGGAAAATTTTTGTCTTCAATTTGATGAGTTTTCTTCTTTGATTTTGCAAAAAAATGTGCAATTTTTTATTTTTAGTTCCCCTTTTTGAAAAAAAAATACACAAGTGGAGTTTGGAAATATTGTTTTGATTTGAATGAGTACTTTTCTTTTATTGCAAATCAAATAATTTAATCAAATTAATTATAAATTAATTAAACATTAAAAAATAAATTATTAAAATAAAAAATTGATTAAAAAATATAAAATTATTAAAAAAATTAATTGAAAAAAACAAAGTGCAAAAAAACAAAAACTAATGTACCTTGTTTCAAAAAAGTGTTTGTGGCTTGCACAGGGTTTGAACCCCTGACCTCCACGATCACAGTGATTTACCGCCCAGTGAATAGCCAACTTGGCTATCAGAGCTGATGGGACTAGGGAGCTTTATGATCTATTTGAAGGCTTCCTCCAAATATGGCTGGAAAAAAATAAATTTGGAGAATTTTAATTCCACATGCAGCATGTGGGAGTGAATTTAGTCACTTAAAAGAAACAAAATGACTAGTATTGAGATGTCTATCTTCAAGTAGGATATGCACCCATGAAATCTCCATGCATGTGCCACGTGGCACCTAATGTCCACCTCAATATGTGCACCCAAGTTTTGATTGCACCACACCATGTATCCACCATGTCAGCACTTGCTATTCGCCACACCATGTGTTTGCCTAAGGAATTGTGTTATCTGCCACTTCAGCAGGGGTTTGTCATCCACCACATTAGTTTCTCAAGAATCATGCCCACACCAAATCCTATAAAATGGCTTTCTAGAGGTCACACATGTCCAGGTTATCTGAAAAAAGGGTCCTCTGTTAGATCTAATGTCACTGCTACTATAGGTCTAATTGGATGTCTCTCGATACTTACTTTCTCCTTAGGATTTGGTCCATGTTGTCCAATCGGTGCCCTAGCATACCATCTAGGAGTCTATGTCAAAAAACAAGTCCTCTCATTGGTCTGTTCAGATCTCATGTTTAATCGATCAGATGTTAGAAGATCAAATTGACTTACCTCCAAACTAGCCAAGCTCCCCAAGATCTCCACTCCCACATGCTCACTCTGATACCAATATAGGGCAAATATTAGCTTCAGTTGATAAATTCAACAAACATATACAAGAGCCTTCAACTAAGATAGTCAAATAACCATAATACCAAATATCCCCTAATTAATATTAACAACTAATATGTGAAGCTTACCAACTAAATATGCTAACAATATCTTGTTAGCATAAAATCAAATAAGGTAATATTTACCTAAAAACTTTGTTGTTTGATTGTTAGGGCCATTGTTATTTCCTAAGATACATTGAAGTAAATATGCCATCATTAAGAATAGTCACTACATTTTAGTTGTCAAGCACTGACTAGTATATAAACATGGTCTTTTGTATGATTCATCTTATAGACCAATTGCTTGAGATGAAAAAAACCTGTATCTCCTTTATTATCAATTATTTGGGTTGCTGATATTACTTTAAGTAGAACATAATGATTGATTAATGTTGACAATAAATATAGAGAACCATTGCCTATCTAGTTATTACAGAAGTTAATGGTGTTGTCATAGCTGAGGACTTTACCATTCTATGTGTGCTTCCTTAGGAGGAATGTCTATGTTTTTTGGTTATTTTATTAGTACTAGATTATCTTTACTATAATATCTACTTTGGATTTGATATATCATAGTAGGAGTTTCTTTAATGTACTAAAAAAAATTTTAAATTCAAAGTTCTAATTGTATACAACAGGGTTATGCATAGTGGCTATTTATAGCCAATTGGCTAAAATTAGGATTTTCAAATTTTGGAATTGGCTATTATTTAGGACCCTTGACCAAGGCCCATTAGCCAAAACATTCTGGGTGTAATATTTTTTGGGGGGTCGATTCACCCCAATTTTAAAATAATTTGTCTATTTTAAGTTTAAATTTCCAACATTACCCCTAATAATAGTTAACCTTCTACATGTGTTTCGATACTATTCGCCTGGATTTTGAAACTAATTTGCCAAATGTTTATAACAACATTTTGGGACTAACCCCTTATGCATAACCCTGGTATACAATATTTGTTTTAAAGGTTTGATATTTGTGGGAGGTAGAGCAATGAAATGAAGCATGAAGATAATGAGGATAAAATAAGAGTTCAAGTATGTTTACTTAGTTAATTGTGAAATTTGAGCAGTGAGTTTTCCTTTTCTTTAGTTGGATTTGAAATTGATAAGAATTTATTTTTCAGGTAATTTCAAAGCTTCATTTGATCCTTAGGCCATTTCTTCTCAGAAGACTGAAGGAAGAGGTGGAGCAGTCCCTTCCTAAGAAAAAGAGATAATTTTGTATGTAAAAATGATGGAACATCAGAAACATATACAAGACCATTTAGTCAATAAAACTCTGGAAAGCTACTTGCAAAGCAAGGCAGAGTTTGGTAGGTTAACATACAGTTAGATATTATCCCAAAGAGTTGTTTTGTATGATTTTTTACAAGTTGTTTGTTTCTTTTTTTAATTATATATTTAGCAATTGTATGATATTTTGATATCTTGATTGTCGAAACTATAACATGATTCATTTTATTTGTTTTATGAATAGGCTAAAAATCAAAGCTGAATGATCTCATGATTCAATTGAGAAAATTGCAACCATCCCGACCTTTTAGATTCATAGTTTGATCAATATTTAGGTATTTTGAAATTGTTATCCAGTTTTTATAGGATATGCATTTTTTTTTTCTTTTTTCTTTTTATCCCTATTTAGTTCTAAGGTTGCATTGTTGATGGAACTTTGTGCTTTAACGAACTAATATTAATAGTGAAGATGATACTTCTATGTATTTAGATTTAATTTTGATTAGAGTTGGATTTTTAGATGATTATCCACCAATGAAGCAGTTGGTTGAGAACTGTGGTAAATTTGGTTTGATTGATAGGCTGTTAATACATTTAAAAGCTCAAAACATACGGTATTGATTTCAACTGGTAATTAAGGCAATTTTTTTGCATACTATAACTCTTTTTTAGTATTTTTGATGCATGTTATACTGAATCCTATATATTTATGCCTTCTTTGAGGACATACACATTAAAATTACTAAGAAGAAAAGAATTTGGTCTTCTTGCTCATTTTAAGGGAATGGGCATGCACTAGGTATTTGGTCTCCTTGTTGCATATTTTTTAACTACCCTCTTCTAAGAGGGTGGTTTATATTTTTAACTTCCCTCTTCTAAGAGGACGATTTTAAACCTTCCTCTTAGACCCTAAGAGGGTGGTTTTTTAGTAGTGTTTAGCCACTATTGTATGATGCAGACTTTTTATGACACCATCATAGATGATGGCTTGATAACCATCCTTAAAGGTGTTTAAGGGTAATTAATAACCATCCTTAAATATCCTTTTTAATGTAGTGATAGTGATGAATAAACTGGGTTCTTTGAAAAGCACACCAAAGGAATTGACTCAAAATTAATGAAAATAATGGGTTATAATGGAACATGATTGGGAAAAAATGGGAAAGGTATAATAAATTCAAATAGAATTCCTAAGAATGAAGGCCTTGGTTTTTTTAGCCAAACAAAAAATGGTGAGACCAAGTTATAAAAGAGAAACATATGCAAAGAATGAAATTCCTAGAATGAATTTTTGTAATCATTATGGATGATTTGGACATGTGACAACTAGGTTTTAGAATTTGCATCCTTATGAAATTTGTAGTGGAAATAATCCCTCTCAAAAATATTATTTGTACAAAGATAAAATAAACAATAAAATACATGTTGATTATGGATGGATGAATGCAATATATTGGGACAAAATGGAAGAAACATTGTGGATTCTACAAATAAATGTTTTATTCTCAAAAGATAACATAGATACAATAAATATTGTTGATTGAGAGGGACTATAGTTTTCCCATAGAGTAATGAAATATTGGTATTAATTAGATGTGACCCAGTTATGCTTGGAAAACTTACAATGATAGAGCTTGAAGTGAAACACCACATGGAATATTTTGAATGTGTGGTTGAAAGTGCTAAAACAAGTGTCAAAGCCCAAGATAGAGCTAGAGCCAAAGAAGAACATAGAGCTAGTTACAAAGCTATAACATGAGTTAATGCTAGGGCCAAATTTAGACCAAAATTTCTTTTTACTATCCTAGGAACTAAAAATTTAGGGGAGGCAATAGTCATTTTTTATAAAAGGTGTTTTTTTTGTTGTGATTTGACACCTTAAAATACTTTCCATACCAAAAAATATAATATTGGGGAATGTTAGATACTTATTATATTATTTTATTATGTAATTATTTCAACATAACAGATGTTATACTTACAATAATTTCTAAATTATCGAAAAAAAATTCGGCTCTGGCGATTTGGCATTTTGGCGGGAAATTTTCTGTGACGGCGTCTGGTGTTGCTCGAGGGACTCTGGACCGAAGATCTTGCCTAGGGCTTTGGGGGGTTGTTTTTGCTTTCGCCTGAAGGTTATTTAGTGGTCCCGGGAGGGCTCGATGGGGTCTCCTCCTGTTTCTCCTGCTGGGAGAAAGACCTCATATGCCGAGAAGTTGAAATATAATCCCTCGCCTTCCACGAACGGAGCTCAGCGGAATGCTTTTCAATTGATACTCAAGACTGTTGCCAATGGCCCAAATGCTCATCGCGTTAATGGATGCCTCCCGCAATCTACTTCCAGGCCTAATATTGTAATAGAACCAATGCTGGTCGAAGATACAATCGTCTACCGAGCTAATCACGACTTGATCTGCAAATTCATGGGCATCCGGCCCACACTGAATTTTTTGCATACCTGGGTTCGTCAGAACTGGGAGCCACACGTTGAGTACTCTTTATGGCCTATAAGCAATGGGTATTTCATCATAAGTTTCTCTTCTTTAGCAGATAGAAACAGAGCATTTGAATCAGAAAAGAGAAACCACGGACCAACAGGGTTATTTGTCCAACCCTGGAGAGTGGGTTTCGACCCCCGCATCGAACCCATGGCTGTCCCGGTCTGGATCCGGCTGTACGCTCTCCCGATGGAGTTTTGGGGTGAGCAGGTGTTGGAACTAATAGGTAATTCCCTAGGCAGATTTTTGGGAGTCTCCAAAGATACCATAGAGGGCAATACTGCTGTCTTTGCTAGAATATGTGTAGAGATGGACATTAGTCAGCCTCTACCAGCTGAGGTGGAACTTGAGCTTGCAGGAGTACCCTGGATCCAGCAGTTAGACTATGAGGCCCTACCTTTCAGGTGCCGAGTATGCCATAAGCATGGACATTTGGCAAGGTTCTGCCCAAACGTAGTGAGCACAAAAACGAAGGCTCTGAGTGGAATGTCAAACCGCCTTAGAGAGGGTAAGTCCAGTCCGGTCAATGAACCCTCTAGCAATTCTCCAGGTCCTGATGCTCAGCAGGATGGCTTTGAATAGGTGAAACAAAAGAGAAACAAAAAGAAAAATGGCAAGGAGCAGGTATAGCTCAAGCCAAACAATCGGTATGAAATTTTTAAGTCATTAGTGGATCTGGAGGACCAATCTATGGAGGGAGTGGTTGGGAATGGTGAGAATGTCAACACTCCACCTCTTGTTTCTCCTTCCTTCACTCCTGTAGTAGAACAGGGGATCGTGCACTCGAGAACCTGCAGTCAGAGAATCCAGGGGCATTGGTTATACACTCCCCAGCACAGCCGGTTAGAAAATATGTTACCATGGGAAATGCAGATAAAAACAGAGAAAGGCCTGCTTTAGGTATTTCCCAGGTGGAAAAAAGATCAAGCAACAATAACTCTCAAGGAGCGGGAAAAAAATCCAATAAGGAACTACTAATAGCGCAAGGAGATAAGCTAATCAATGGAGGATTGGTGAGGACCATTGATTCTTACTGCTCTCAAGGTTTTCAATGATTATTCAATCTTGGAATATTAGGGGTTTAAACAAGAGAACCCATCAATCTGCTATTCAAAGACTCTTAGAAAACCGTAAAATAGACTTTTTGCTTCTTCAGGAGACCAAAATGTCTTTAGATATTATGAGTAAAACCGCTACTAAAATCTAGCGGGGAGCTGGGTATATGGACGTGGCTGCCCAAGGAGCTTCAGGTGGAATTGTTACCCTTTGGAACCCTCTGGTCTGGACTGCTTTAGAACATGTAGCTTGCAGGGGTGTACTTACTTCTCTCTTCAGAAATAACTTCAATTCTGAGCTGGTCCTTATAACCAACTTTTATGGGGCCCAAGATCTTGATGGCCAGAGGCTCCAATGGGACGCTGTTCACAACATGAGAGCTTACAGGGAGTGTTATGACTGGATTATTGTAGGGGATTTTAATGCAAAATTATCTGTTCGGGACCGGGAAGGTGGCTCCCCTGCTTTGGATCCAGGGGATCGGCTTCGATTGCCCAAGTTCGGGCCTTTAATTTAGTGGACGTTCAAGGCCCTAGTGTTTTTTTCACTTGGAAAAACAAGAGAAAGGAGCCACATAGCGAGAAGGTCAATTTAGATCGCTTTTTGGTCTCGGAGGAGGCTTTTGTTAAATGGACTTTTAAGTTCCAGATTTTGGAGGGCCCTATTTCGGATCATTTTCCCATTTTGCTTGAGGGAGGGACTTCGAGAGGAAAACACCATAGGCCTTTTAAATTTGAGAATTTTTGGTTACAAAAGGAGGACCTTCGACAGAAAATTTCTCAATGGTGGATGTAAGGCCGTCCACCTTTTGGGACAGCAATGTTCAAATTTCATAAACAACTTCAATTTGTCAAAATTCAATTGAAACAATGGAGGAAAGGAAACAAGTCGGATTTCCAGTCCCAAAGGGCCCCTTGGTGGCTAGATGGGAGGAGGTTCGGAAACTTTTAGGGAAGGATCAATTACTGAGCAACTCAAATCTGAAGATGATGAACTGCGTAAAGCGGTTGAGGACATTGACAACCAAGAGGAGTTATACTGGAAACAGAGGGCTAGAAATACTTGGTTATTAGAGGGGGACATAAATACCAATTTTTTTCATCGGTCAGCTTGTGCTAGGAGACAAATGAACAATATGGAAGTTCTCAAAGATGAACATGGAAATGTCTTCGATACTATTCCTGGCATGCACTCCCATGCTATCGATTACTTTTCTAAACTTTTAAAGGAAAGTATGCAAGCAAGATATTGAGGCTCAGAACGAAGTTCTTAATGTTATTCCTCCTATTATCTCTGAAGAGGACAATCAGGCCCTGCTTAGACCCATTGAAAGGGATGAACTGAGAAATGTGGTCTTTGGTATGAGTACTGGAAAATATCCTGGTCCAGATGGCTTTCCTATTGAATTTTTTCAGGCCTTCTAGGACACCTTGGAGGAGGATGTTCTGGCTGTTACTGAGGAATCCAGATCCAATCGAAGAATGCTCAGGGCGATCAATCACACCTTCATTGCTTTAATTCCAAAAGGGGAAGCGGGGACTCATATCTCTGATTTTAGGCCTATTGCTTTATGCAATGTGATTTACAAAATCATCACTAAGATAATGGTCGAGAGGCTTAAACCCCTTCTTCATAGCATCATTTCTCCTGAACAGGGGGCTTTGTTGAGGGAAGACAAATCTTGGATGGGGTGGTTTTGGCCCAGGAGGCCATCCATTCAATGCAATCTTCGGGCAACAAAGGAATGTTCATTAAACTGGATATGTCCAAGGCTTATGACCGGGTGGAGTGGTGCTTCTTGTCGAAAATTATGGCTGCCTTTGGCTTTTCTCAGGAATGGATTGATTGGGTTATGAGTTGTGTTTCTTCTCCCTCTTTTTATGTTCTCATTAAGGGCCTTCCCTCGCTTCCTTTCGGTGCCTCCCGTGGTCTCCACCAGGGAGACCCTTGTTCTCCCTATCTCTTCCTTCTCTTGGCTGAAGGTTTGGGCAGACTATTTTTGAGGAGAAGGCAACAAGGTCTACTTTCTGGTATCAAGGTTGGGGAGGAAACTCTGACTCACTTGCAATTTGTGGATGATACGGGTCTGGTTGGTGTGGCCACTCTTCGGGAAGCTAGAGGAATCAGAGATACTTTGAATTTCTACCTAAGGGCTTCAAATCAGGTTCTAAATGTCAGGAAGTCCAAAGTGGTCTTTTTCAATCTTGACCAACGGCTTCAGGAGCGCATTATTGAGATCCTGGGCTTCACAAGGACTTCTCTTCCAATTGTTTACCTGGGCATTCCCCTTCATTTCAAAAAGTTAAATATTGATATTTGGAAGAACCTGTTAGCAGGCATCAAAGACAGAATGAATCATTGGGCCCATAAATGGCTAAGCTACGGGGGTAGATTAACCTTCCTGAAATCGGTTATTCAGGCTTTGCCGATCTATAAATTCTCAATACTGGCTGCCCCTCATACCATCTGGAAAGAGCTGGACAAAATGGCTAGAAGATTTTTATGGGAAGGCGCAAAAGGGAAGAAAAAATGGGCCTTGGTTGGGTGGGACAAAGTTACCCAGCCTAAGGACAAAGGAGGGCTGGGCTTGAGAAGTTCTATGCTTAATAACAGAGCTTTGGCTGGAAAACTGTATTGGAGGTGGATTTCTCAGCCATCCTCCCTCTTCAGCAGAATTATTTCCAGTAAATATTTGGGGCATGTTCATCCCAATGAGGTGGGTCGCTTTCCCTTGGAAGGTTCTGGTTCCTTAGTGTGGCAGACTCTCAAGCTTGGGTCCCAGATTATCAAAGATCAATTATTCCGGAAAGTGGGGAAAGGAGACAAGGCTCGCTTTCGGACTCGACTCTTGGGACCAACATCCGCCCATTATTGTTATGTTCCCTGAGCTACAACCTATCATGACCACCTTAGAAGCCCAGGGTTGGATCCATATTGATAATTATCTTCTTACTAGTCATTTGGGGGGGTATACATTTAAAAATTTTAAGCGATGAGAGGAGTGGCCAATTACTGTCTCTCCGGAGTTGGCGCCTATCCTGCAAAAAATCTTGTCAGAAAGGTTCCTCACGGGGAAGGATGAGGAAGATGAATTAGCCCTGGGCTATGGAAGCCTTGGGGTCTACTCGGTTAAGGCTGGATATGAAGAGATCCTCCCTGAGCCTCCCCCACACTCTTTTTCGGTTCAGCATTGGAGAAGGATTTGGCATTCAAAGGGTTGGCCGAAAGTGAATTTCTTCGCTTGGCAACTTATGCATAATGGTCTTCTCACCTTTGAAAATCTCAGACGTAGGGGTTTCAATGGCCCCTCTCAATGTGCTTTATGCCTCCAACATGAGGAAACTGTAGACCATTTGTTTTTTGAGTGTCCTTTTACTCATCAGATTTGGGAACGTTGGTTCTCTCAATTTAAACTCCAGGCTAATGGTGTTCTCAACCGTACCAATATTTGGGAAAAATGGAAATGGGGCAGGTTCAATTCCATAGCTCTCCGAACTGGCTGGCAGTTAGGCTTTCTCTTCATTTGGTGGCAAGTTTGGTTGGAGAGAAATGCCCGGATCTTTAGAAACACTTTCTCCACGATTGACGGTGTTTGGCAGGTCATTTGGAGCAAAGTCACAGAAACTGTTGCTACTTTTGTCAATGAAGAGAATCAGGCTACTCTTGGGCATCCTGAAGAGGGGGTTGAGGGTCATGAGAGGCAAGGCAGATCATGCTGGAAACCTCCCCCTGTAGGCTGGATCAAGATCAATACTGATGGGGCTGCAAAAGGTAACCCGGGCAACGCAGGAATTGGTGTTGTTTGTCAGGATCACTCGAGTGCGGTTATTTACTGGGAATTGCAAGGATTGGGCAGAGCCACAAACAATGAAGCCGAAGCCTTGGCCATTAAGTCAGCATCTATCTGGGCTGTTAAGCAGGGTTACCGAAAGATAATTCTTGAATCTGATTCTCAAGTCCTGATCGGCGCTCTAGATTGCTTACGAAATTTCTCTTTAAAAGCCTGGAGACTGCGGATGTTGATATCTCAAATCAAGGAGTTATGGAGGGAGTTAGATGATGTCATCCCCGTGTATGTGAGTAGAAATCGAACACGGTAGTCGACTTCCTTGCGAAGATGGGTGCTGAGAAAGAGGTAGGTGTTCAGCTGCACAGTGATATGCCTATGATAGATGAAGAGATTCGGAGTGGTCTGGAACAATCCCTGCATCCATGAGCTCAAAAATGACTAAGGTTAGTTTCTGTCGTGATATCGCGACATATTGCGCCGTTGTGACCCTGTTTGGTAATCTGTCATGATTTCGCGACATGTTGCTCTGTTGCGACCTATCCTGGATAACTGTAGCGATTTCGCTACCCTTTTTATTGTTGCGGCTTTGGGAGGAAAATTGTAGCGATTTCGCAACTTGTTGCGCCGTCGCGGTCTTTGATGAGAAGGTGTCGCGATGTCGCGACCTTTTTGGTTGGTTTTGCTGCCGGAGGAAAAGTGTCGCGGTATCGCGACGCTTTGAGAAAAATTGCATGAAATGGGAAAACCTTGCGATATCGTGACAATTTTTGTGAAAAGCTACTCTAAGGAAAATTCGTCGCGATTTCGTTGTAAGGATATTCTTGTTGCGATTTTGAGATGTTTTGAGCAAAATTTAGTTAAGTGGAAAAACCGTCGCGATATCACGACCTTTTTTGTGAAAAGCCTCCCAATGGATAACCTGTCGCGATTTCATGACATGTTTATGGAAAGGAAGCAAAGGGGCAAACCTGTAGCGATTTCGCTACAGTTCTGGAGAAAAACTGCTTGCAGGAAAAACGTCACGATTTCGTGACTAGTTTTGGTAATGGGCACCTTGGGGGTGAACATGTCGTGATTTCGCGACACTTTTGCGGATGGGGCGCCCATTGGATTTCTTGTCACGATTTCGCTACACTTTCGGCCAAGTGGGGCTCCAAGGAAAAGTCGTCGCGATGTCGCGACACTTTCTCAAAGTTGCTGATTAAAGGGGTCCTCGTCGCGATTTCACGACAATTTTGGGGAGCAGGTGCCTTCAGGCTTTCTCGTCGCGATTTCGTGACGCTTTTGGCGTTTGGGTGATTTGGTGTTGTGCTGTCGTGATTTCACGACTTTTTTCGTGTGTTGTGGCTTCGGCGTTTTTTGTCGCGATATCGCGACATGTCGCGATATCGCGACATGTCGCGTTATCGCGACTGGTTGTTGTGGCGCGGCGGTTGTTTGGTTTGGTGTCGCGATTTCGCGACATGTCGCGTTTTCGTGACATGTCGCGTTTTCGCGCCCTTTGTTCTTCTGGTCTCTTTGCGCTTGGTTGGGATGCCTTTTCTCCCTCTTGTAACTGTATTTTTTTTTAATACAAGTTTTTTCAATTTTTTCAAAAAAAAAACAGATGTTATACTTACTACATCTCATAGGAGGTTGATGAATAGTTACATCCCATGGGAATTTGAGAGAAATTAAATAGTTAGATGAAAGTGCAGCACCAAGAGTCTCTTGAGTCATATAAGATACATATCTTTGTAATTATGTGTACACAAATATAATTAATATGATTATTTTATGTTTAATCCTATCAAACTATTGTCAAATGGTGCTTCTATGCTGGTGTTAAAAATATCCTTGAAAGACGCTCCCATATAGGGTTGAAACTATCACTATACAATGCTTCTATCCTAACTACATAAATTTGATACTATATTACCCATTTTAATATTGTCTTAAATCCAAATTATAGAATTTAGTCTTTTTCTATTGTTTTGTAATATTTTGGTCAATATTTGTGAGGATTTTGCAAAAAAGTTCAAATTTAAACTTTTTAATTATAGAACCATTAAAAAAGTAGGCATAAGTCATAATTGTAACATTACATTTGAAATTGAGTGTAATTATCAATATCATAGGATAACCATATAAATTTAGCTATTTTGTAATTTTCTATTTTACTTTGTAATAAAATTTGCAATGATAGATAGGAGATTGAATGCCTTTGTAATTGTAATAAGGGATAAAAACTAATTTTATTTCAACACTTTAGGCATAAAAATTAATATGGATATAGTTACATTCTAGAATATATTATCTATTTGCATGTCCTCTTGATCTTTAATTTCAAAAAGAAAGAAAATATTTACTTTATTACAATAATTCAAACAAAGAAACCATGTAGAATTATGATTTGTATTTTTAAATTTTGCTTTCACTTTTTTTTTGCATCCTTCATCAATAAATATTGCATTTAGGATGGAAATGGAATATTTAAAACCCTAGGTGTGTGTTTAATTAACCCATTAAACCAAATATTGAGGTCCCATGAATGTCCCTTAATCTCATGTGTGATTCCACATAGAAATGGGCCCCACATTTGTGAGTTTGTTCTGATTTTATGTGATCACAACCCAATTTGCTCTTGCTTATATCAATTTCCCATGTCATTTGTAATTAACCACTACCATTACATTATGTTTTAAAGATTATTTAACAAAATTTACTAGATAAATTTCATAGATGAGACTATATAATTTTTTTTTGGCATAATCACAACCTCATAATTATGCTAGTGACATATAGAATAAGGAATATAGTCTAGTAAAAAATATATGTATAAAAAGATATGTATAGCAAATTTTAATTTTATGTAATACAATAGTGGCATTAGAATTAAAAACTGATGCTTGATATTCAACATCATGGGTCAATTTTAATCATAATGTATCCACAAAATTAGAGAAAATCATCAAGAAAATACCCATAAACCATAATAGCCATGAACTCTCTATACATATCCTCAAGGAATTATTCATAATAATAAGTGGTTGTTTGTGAGTTCTTAGAACAAAAACATATATAAATTAAACTGACAATAGAATCTCCAGATTGGATGGTTAGTTATAGATTTAGTGTGAAGCATGTTATGGTCTTGATAAACTAAAGGTGACTTTGACACATATTGAAATGGATATGGAGAAAATATATCAATATTTCATATGAACATTAGAATAGAGGTACAATCATGCTTTGTATCTTGGAAATCATAGTGTATTACATCACCATAATTGTACATATTATCTGGGCTTCTCCTCCTTCTATTGTTGACCTCTTCCTCCAATGGCCGAATCCCTTTAAAAATTTTATCCTCAAAGGTTTATGGAGTTTTTGTCTTCAACATTTCTTATGGCAGATTTGGCTTGAATGTAACAGAAGAGTTTTTGAGAAAGATATCAAAGATGTCAAGTTCATCACAAATAAAATCATTCTTTATGCCAAAGAAAATGTGTTGATTTCTCCCCTTGATCCTTTTCCTTGGTCCTCCTTTGAAGATTATGTGCTCCAATATTGTCATGTTTCCTTTGAGGATGGTTGTCAAACGAGCTCCCCATATATCAAAACTAACATCAAATAGCATCCTCCACCTTTTGGTTGGATCAAGCTAAATTTTGATAGTCCTGCTAAAGGAAACCCTGGCATGGGTGGTGCGGGTGGCATCCTTAGAGATAACTATGGTAATTATATATTTTCCTTTGTAGAGCCTTTGGGGGAGTTGTCCAATCATTCAGCTGAAGCCAGAGTCTTATGGAGAGATCTCCAATTCATTAAGCATATTCTAGTAAAAATAATTATTGAAGGAGATTCCTTAAACATCATTAACTATCTAAAAAATTCCAAACCTCCTATATGGAAAATAAGGAACATAATTGAGGAAGTGAAAGAAATCCTCCATGGGCAACATGAGGTTATTGTCCAACATGCTTTCAGAGAAGCCAATTCTATGGCTGAAAAATTGGTAAATATTGGGGTCTCTACCTTTGGATTGCTAACTTGGACTGATTCACTTCCTCTTTAAGTAGAAGTACTTGCTAGGCTAGATCAAAAATATTTTCATAATGATGATGCATCAACCACTCACATGTGATTTTACTTATCTCTAATACCTTCATGTGGGTGTTCGTGCGACTTCCTTCTCCAATGGTGTGGTCTCAATTCATGTTCTTATGCATAATGTCTTATCCATCAAGTTTATTATGCTTACCTTCCCGAAGATTTTAAGACTTTTGAATCCTACCTTGGTTTGCACTTTTATTATCTTTTTCAAATCTTTCATTTTAGTTCCACTGCATTTTTGGATCCCCTCCGCCTATTTTATGTCAACTTCTTTTTATTGGAATTCCAGTGCACTTCCCAGCACCACCTTTCATCATTTTTACCTCGTGCTCCTCAAAATTAGCTTGATTTATAATTCAAAAACCTTTCGGATGCGTTGTCGTTAAGCACATCATTAAATCTCAAAGATCTTATCAATCCGGGGTGGTGTCCAAGGCTGTCTACGATAGAAGGCTAGGGCAGAGTACAATTCAGGCATTCAGATTTCAAGCATTTATTGGGTGAGACAGATTTGGTTTAGCCTTTTGGTGTCACACTAAACCTAATCTACAGAATGGAAACTTGCAGGAACTAAAAACTAATTCTAAGTTGCATGAATTGAAATCTAACTACAATTGCAGGAATTGGAATTGCTAAATTGAAAGTCTAATCTACTTTTGCAGAATTAAAATAACAGAATTTAAATTGCTGAATTTAAATGTTGCTGAAATGAAATCCTAAGTTACATTTGCAGAATTGAAACCTAGTTACTCTTGCATAATTGAAATGATGCTTGTAAATGAAACTTATGCTAAAAACACCTGTCAATGTCCTGCCACAAAAGGTCGTCAAGCTTCTGCTACAGGAATTGACAACAAAATGAAATATGCTGAAAATTGAAAGTTGCTAAAACAAAAAAGCAAAGAAAACATGGAAAGCAAAGGAAAAATGCTTAATATAATTTGTCAGCTGACACACACACAAATTTTGTACACAAACATAATAGAAAACATAAAGAACATTATACAAACTTAAAATAAGAAAAGTAAACTTGACAAGTAATCTGTTAATTCTGCTGCAACAAAATTACAGATTAAAACCTGCCATAAAAATCCTCCTTCTAGATCTGAAAGTGGGCCCATACTTCTTGATCTAGAAGGAGGTGAAAAGCACTCCTTAACTAATTAACACTCAGAACAGAAAATGATAAAATAACTGCACTTTTATTGATGATAAAACATGCTGAAAACTGTTACAAAAAATTATTGTACAATCCTAATTGCTGCTATTGAAAACTCTCCTCTATTCTAATTCCTAACTGGCTCAACCAAGGAGGGAGCTGTGTTATTTATATAAATATTTACAACATATCCCATGCTCAAATCAGCCTATGTGCTACTTTACAGTGATTTGCCAATAATTTTGGATCTGAAATAAATGCAAATCTGGACAGTTTGTGTTGCAATAGTAGTCATTGGCCCTTAGAAAGCATCTTCAGTGGTGGGAGTACATGGGAGGAGTCTAGAAATATCTCACACATATTTCTCCACTTCAGAATATGCCATTTCTATCTTGCAAACAACTTCCTATTATGTTGTAGTTTTTTTGGGTTTATCCTAGAAGAGGATCAAAATTGATCTTTTCCATGAATGGTGGCTTTGGACGGCAAGGACGACAAAGTCAGATGGGAGATATTTTCCTTTAACCTTTTCAACCTTCTTTCCCTTTTTCCATCATCAAAAATTAGTCAACAAGTCAAAAAGCACTTTCTGTTCTCATTCCGAAGATAAGTGGCTCATTCCGAAGAGACTGTATTTCTCATTCCGAAGATGTCCGCTCATTTCGAAGAGATTGTATTTCTCATTTCGAAGATGTCTGCTCATTCCAAAGATCTTCGGAATGAACAACTGTGTGCTCTTCAAGTGATTTCATCTGCATTTCTCAGGTGGGTTAGCTCTCAGGATCAGATTGCAATAGCCTTCATTCCTCTCCATGTGTGAATTCCATGCCTTGCCATTCATTGGTAGCTTGCTAGAATTTACATGGTAAATTACTGCATTTTCCAACTCTACTGCACAGTTGTAAAATATTGGCATTTCTTGCAAATTCAAACAAATTAGAACATGGAAAAATTATTCAAATATCAACATGAAGGAGTACATCAAGTTGCTACTGAATTTATACACTTCATTCACCAAGTAACCATGCTGAAATAGTGCAATAGTGCTGCACAATTGTCCCTACTCTGTTATACCCTATTGCTGCCTATTTAGACCATGTGTGAATGCTTCTAAATAGGTCAGATGTCTTCCGTAGTCCTTCTGAACTCATTCCATCCATATCCTCATGCTTTTCTTGACAACTTCAAGGTGTTCCTATAAAGTGACAACTTGCTGATTTTTATATGGCTATTTTTTTTAGATTTTCAGATTTATGACAGTCCTAAAATTTTGGCTTCAATGTGGATTTGAAACAAGTTGAAGGGCAGGAAAACATTCAAAAACCATTGAGAAGTTAATGGATATCAGCATACCACATTTGGTTAATTGAAATGCATGTTTTTACTTGCTACTTAATCAAACAAAATCAGTCATAAAATGCTGAAAATAGTCAAAAACAGAGATATAGTATTCCTAACATAAAATCATGCAAACACTTAACAAATAGTATATTTTAGTCAACTATTTGGCAATTAACTTATCATATGGTAGTCAAACATTGTGCAATAATGAGGCATTTTTGGGCCTCATCATCCCCCCAACTTGAACTGATGCATGCCCTCATGCATCTTAGTAGGCCATAGTAATATGCAGGTTTTATTCTTGTGAACAACATCCTTTGCTACCTGCTAACTAAGAAATTCCTCCTTGCTGCACTATATCAAGTATTTTGCAATTAAGCACATGTATGACTCTTTTTCTGTCTTTCTACAAGTTTTAGTGTTGCAAGGTACCTCTTAAAGGCTTGATATCATGTGATTCATCTTGAAATAGTCTTATTGTGGAACCGTATTTGGCAGATGCACTACTATTGATGGAATTTTCTGTTCTTAACAACATTTCAGCCTGAATGCTTATTTCTATTGTTTGCACCTTTTGAACAAAATTGATAAAAATTTTGGATTTGAAATGCTTGAGGGATGTACTTACTTGTGGTAGAGCCTTATGAACCTCAATATTTGATGTACCCTACTCTTTTTGCTATTCTGTAGCATTTTCAACAATTTTGGTACAGTTTCTGCTCATTCCAAAGATATCCTGCTCATTTCGAAGATATGCCTGTTCATTCCGAAGATATGACTGTTCATTCCGAAGATGCATCAAAAAATGCAAAAATGACCTCCTATGCAAAATTTAGCTACAGATTCTATTGTGGGCCCATCTCTAGAGTGTATAAGCCTTCCATAACATCAAAAATCCCTTCTTCATCCTTTTGTTTAGATGTTATTCTTTGTTTTGTATGTTGTTGTTTTATTCTAGTAGTACTAAAATAGAACCTTCAGGTGCATTTTGCTGATTATCCTCCTTCAATTTATCAGACAATTGTGAGATATAAACTTGCAGTTCTCCTTCTAAAACTTGCCCTACAAATTGAAATAGAATTGCTGCCATGTCTGTCCCAAAATCAGGTTTTTGCACAGTTTTGGAATTTCCATGCAATTAAGGGCATAAGGGGGTGTTTCTTGACATCTTGAACATGTTCCATTTTCAACTTGCCAATATTGTATGAATAGTTTATGCCAAATACCGATTATCATACACTAAATGCTAAATGTTTACTATGAATTAAATGCAAGAAACACATACCTTACTGTCCTGAAAATTGGTCATGCACCTTACAAGCTACTTTTGATGATTGTTAGCAAGCTATCTGAAAACATAAACATAACACATGTGCAGTGTGAGATTTGTACAATGGTGGAACAATTATGGGTAGATCAACAAGGCAATGCATGCCGAAAAATCAGTTTTCATGCAAGCCAACTCAGTAGCGCCTCCAAGAAGGTTTTCACTACTGAATTATTCATTTTTTTCATCATTTTTTTATTTTTTTCCTCTTTTTTTTTCATTTTTTTCATCAAAAGAGGCTGCCATTTCTGGTTTTCAACCAACTTCTGTCCCTTTTTTTTTTTTCAAGTGCTTCAATGAGAGAGAACATCTCTCACTCTTATTTGGATAAGACCAATCCTTATTCTGCAAAAACATGTCAATTGTTGTATGAAAACACCATCTCTTTCTGTTGAAACCTGCAACATTGATGCAACCTTCCTTTCTAGATGAGCAGTAAGAATCTTCTTACATCATAATTGCCTCCTTATTGCTAGAAATGAAGTATTGGCTCCATTGTTCCTCTTCCTTGCTGAAATTGATGCTTGTCCTCATGTATCCCCATTTTGTGGGACATGCCTCTATTGCAATTTTTTTTTCCTCTCTTTTTTTTTTTTCAATTTTTCTTGTCTTGCTTGTACCCAAGAAGGAAGTTCACAAACAAGACTATTCTTCTTTTTGCTTTTCTTGTATTTTTTTTTTTTTTTTTCAAACTTTTTATCATCACTCTGAATCTGATATTGAAGAGAAATTCTCTTCCATTATGTGTACATCCAATGGAATCTCCTTCAAGAACTCCTCCTTAGTTAATGGTGCATGGTATACCCGAAGGCAATGTCCATTCACCACTAACATCCTCCATGAATTACCAATGGGAGAAAGAAGCACTTCTCCATATCTGAAAACTTCTTCAATCAAGTGTTGTCCATGCCTCCTAGTCTACAAAATCTTGTCAATATGTACTTGAAACAATTAAATACCAATTCCCAAAAGATGTTAAGTGCTTACATCAAGATAAAATCTTGATATACCCTTGTAATTCCATGTAAAGGGATTGAAATATTGTTTCAAAATAGCAACAATTTTGCTTTTTGTTTATAAGTCAGCTAACTAATAATGTTCAAGAATTTTCTTGGCTGCACTTCAATTTGTTTCATTCCTAGGAGGACAAAATTTACCCCTTTGTAATTTCTTACTAAGGAGTTCAATGGAAGTAAATTTTCTATGTGCAATTTTTCTAGTTTTTCTCCTTTATCCAAGGCTAATTTCTGTGTGTTTGGACTAAAGGTTTTCTGTGTATCTCCATTGATTTTTGTCTCTTCAAGCTCAGGTAAGTTCTTGTTTGAGCACAGTTGGATGTTGTTGTAGTCAATAACATTTCCTATAATTTTTTTTTACCAGATTCAGCTACATAGACAAGGGATGCCTATCCTGTATTATTCAGACTGATCATAGGTTGGGCTAAAAAAAGAAATATTTTTGGTTTGCACAATAAGACAAGAAGTGTACAACTTTAGCAGATCAACTACTTGTCAGGTAGGATCACCTCTAATGAGATCAACTATTGTCTGTGTAGGCTAAGAATTGCTAGGTTGCGGTTTAGCATGGTAAAATCCTAACAATATTTAAGTAATAATGGCAAAACTCTAGGATCACCGTTAAGTTGTAAACTCCTATTTTGATTGTGCAAAAGTTTTTGTGATTTTTTTTTTAATAGATTCAACTTACATAGACAGGGGTTGCCTGTCTTGTATTATTCATATTGGCCACAGGTTGGGCTGAAGGTGGTGGTTGATTTACTTGCCCTATTTGTTGTTGTTGGGATCTCTCTTTGAGAAGAATTCAGATTAGGCAACAAATTTTGCATCTCTAAGTTGTGGAAGTAAATGGCATTCATCAATGATATGTCCCTGTGAACAAATGCTATAGGTAGTTGATATGGCTATTTTGTTCAAGGGATAGTCTTGTATATCTACCATGATATCTTTCCCAACACCTAGTACAAATTTTTTATACTACCCTGATGATATGGATATAAAAAGGGCAGTACTAGCAGATGGCTCTTCTAAATATTTTAAGAGATCTTATGTTTCTTGATAATGAGGATGATGAATTCTTTCAATTTTTATCAAGAATTTCAAACATAGGCAATTTAACCCCCAAGTGTGAAGATCACCTCCCTATGGTTGCTTATTTTCTAAATGGACTGAAATGCAACTATCAATAATTATTATTTATACCAGCTATTACATTCATATTTTACTCTGAACTTCATAACTTAGCACAATAATAATTATTTGACTGCTTTTACCCTCTAACAACACCATGATCCCCGACAACGGTGCCAAAATGATGCGTTGTCATTAAGCACATCATTAAATCTCAAAGATCTTATCAATCCGGGGTGGTGTCCAAGGCTGTCTACGATAGAAGGCTAGGGCAGAGTACAATTCAGGCATTCAGATTTCAAGCATTTATTGGGTGAGACAGATTTGGTTTAGCCTTTTGGTGTCACACTAAACCTAATCTACAGAATGGAAACTTGCAGGAACTAAAAACTAATTCTAAGTTGCATGAATTGAAATCTAACTACAATTGCAGGAATTGGAATTGCTAAATTGAAAGTCTAATCTACTTTTGCAGAATTAAAATAACAGAATTTAAATTGCTGAATTTAAATGTTGCTGAAATGAAATCCTAAGTTACATTTGCAGAATTGAAACCTAGTTACTCTTGCATAATTGAAATGATGCTTGTAAATGAAACTTATGCTAAAAACACCTGTCAATGTCCTGCCACAAAAGGTCGTCAAGCTTCTGCTACAGGAATTGACAACAAAATGAAATATGCTAAAAATGGAAAGTTGCTAAAATAGAAAAGCAAAGAAAACATGGAAAGCAAAGGAAAAATGCTTAATATAATTTTTCAGCTGACACACACACAAATGTTGTACACAAACATAATAGAAAACATAAAGAACATTATACAAACTTAAAATAAGAAAAGTAAACTTGACAAGTAATCTGTTAATTCTGCTGTAACAAAATTATAGATTAAAACCTACCATAAAAATCCTCCTTCTAGATCTGAAAGTGGGCCCATACTTCTTGATCTAGAAGGAGGTGAAAAGCACTCCTTAACTAATTAACACTCAGAACAGAAAATGATAAAATAACTGCACTTTTATTGATGATAAAACATGCTGAAAATTGTTACAAAAAATTATTGTACAATCCTAATTGTTGCTATTGAAAACTCTCCTCTATTCTAATTCCTAACTGGCTCAACCAAGGAGGGAGCTGTGTTATTTATATAAATATTTACAACATATCCCATGCTCAAATCAGCCTATGTGCTACTTTACAGTGATTTGCCAATAATTTTGGATCTGAAATAAATGCAAATCTGGACAGTTTGTGTTGCAGTAGTAGTCATTGGCCCTTAGAAAGCATCTTCAGTGGTGGGAGTACGTGGGAGGAGTCTAGAAATATCTCACACATCTTTCTCCACTTCAGAATATGCCATTTATATCTTGCAAACAACTTCCTATTATGCTACAGTTTTTTTGGGTTTATCCTAGAAGAGGATCAAAATTGATCTTTTCCATGAATGGTGGCTTTGGACGGCAAGGACGACAAAGTCAGATGGGAGATATTTTCCTTTAACCTTTTCAACCTTCTTTCCCTTTTTCCATCATCAAAAATTAGTCAAAAAGTCAAAAAGCACTTTCTGTTCTCATTTCGAAGATAAGTGGCTCATTCCGAAGAGACTGTATTTCTCATTCCGAAGATGTCCGCTCATTTCGAAGAGACTGTATTTCTCATTCCGAAGATGTCTGCTCATTTCGAAGATCTTCGGAATGAACAACTGTGTGCTCTTCAAGTGATTTCATCTGCATTTCTCAGGTGGGTTAGCTCTCAGGATCATATTGCAATAGCCTTCATTCCTCTCCATGTGTGAATTCCATGCCTTGCCATTCATTGGTAGCTTGCTAGAATTTACATGGTAAATTACTGCATTTTCCAACTCTACTGCACGAGTTGTAAAATATTGGCATTTCTTGCAAATTCAAACAAATTAGAACATGGAAAAATTATTCAAATATCAACATGAAGGAGTACATCAAGTTGCTACTGAATTTATACACTTCATTCACCAAGTAACCATGCTGAAATAGTGCAATAGTGTTGCACAATTGTCCCTGCTCTATTATACCCTGTTGCTGCCTATTTAGACCATGTGGGAATGCTTCTAAATAGGTCAGATGTCTTCCGTAGTCCTTCTGAACTCATTCCATCCATATCCTCATGCTTTGCTTGACAACTTCAAGGTGTTCCTATAAAGTGACAACTTGCTGATTTTTATATGGCTATTTTTTTTAGATTTTCAGATTTATGACAATCCTAAAATTTTGGCTTCAATGTGGATTTGAAACAAGTTGAAGGGCAGGAAAACATTCAAAAACCATTGAGAAGTTAATGGATATCAGCATACCACATTTGGTTAATTGAAATGCATGTTTTTACTTGCTACTTAATCAAACAAAATCAGTCATAAAATGCTGAAAATAGTCAAAAACAGAGATATAGTATTCCTAACATAAAATCATGCAAACACTTAACAAATAGTATATTTTAGTCAACTATTTGGCAATTAACTTATCATATGGTAGTCAAACATTGTGCAATAATGAGGCATTTTTGGGCCTCATCACTTTCCTCTTAGGGTTTCCTCTTGCTTTGTTTTGAGGCTTGCCTTGTTAAGGTTTCCAATTTATCTTGGTTCTAGTGCCTTCTATGTTATCTCCTTTCCCTATTTTTTGAGTGTTCCCACAAGTCAAATTTCTCTTTTTGTGGATCACTTTTTGATTATCCTCTCCAATTTTTGTTGTTGGATAATCCTCCTCAATACCATTCGTGACCAATCAGATCCTTCAATCTGGTTGGTTTCCTTTCCCAATTTTTTCTACTTTTGAGTTACTGTGATTCTATCATTCACTCGCATTTCTCTTCACAAGGTTTCATTTCAAATATCTGCAACTTCCTATTTTTTTCATTGTTTGTCTTGTTTCTTCCCTGTTGCATTCCTACTATTCACCTCTGCTCTATTACCATGAAGAACATGAAAGAAACATATTTTGAACTTGAGGTTTTCTCAATTAATGTTATTACCTAAACTATTCTGAAATATAAGGGTGGTCTTATACCTTTCTTCAAACTATTTTCTAGAACTAGTTGGGATGCCAGCATGGCCTTTGCATCAACATGGGAAGATGGGGTTGTCATAATTCATGGGATTGATTTTCAAATTACTATGGATATCCTTGCTGAGCTCACCAGGCAAGTCCTTGATGGTTGAGTGGTTAGAAAGAACAAACACAACTGGAAAGCCAAGTTATCTCACTTCAAGCCATCCTCTCAGAATCGAAAGCTTCATAAGAAAGGTTTGTTTCATCACCATTTGTCTACTCCTTGAAAAATAAATTTAAAACCTTTAATGCAGTATCTTACCATCGATGACCTTGAGTCTCAATTATGTAGTTTTCACCTATCATTTATTAATTACTTCAGAGAAGCTAAAATGTTCAATATCCTGGAGTTCCTGTACTAGTCTATGTACTATTCCATCACCTCTACCTATGACAATAAATAGGAGGGATGGCCTTCCCATCAAGGTATTTTTAAAATTATGTATGGTTATTTACTTCTAAAATTTCCCAAAGGCAACATCCCTGTGCAAGACAATGTTGAAGAGGATTCCTCTCCTACCCCCAGCCCTTAGGTGACTAGTTCAAAAAGGAAAGGCAAATCTAAGAAAACCCAACTTGTTTTTAATGCCAAGAAAAAAGTTAAGATAGAAAAAACCCCTACTCGTTGTTCCCAAAGGCTCAAATTTAAGGAAACCCCCACTCCTAAGAATGTCAAGAAAGAGAGTAAATCTGAATCTAATTCTCCTGATGTGGTTGAAAAATACTTGCACAAACTTGTTATCCAGTCTTCTTCTGCCACCATTAACCATCTGGAGACTACCTATATTTCTCTCGAGAAAGGCATTGCTCAATTGAAGGATCAATGAAATACCTTAAGTTTTCTCTTTTTCTATGATACTTTTGAATAGATGGTCCAGCTATCTCTACTACAACTAGAATTTTTGACATCAAAGACAACGCTAAGGAGGATGAAGTGGTTGAGATTGCAAAGGAAGCCTTCAAGGATGTTCCTAAGGATGCACCCAAAGAAAACATCAAGGATGCTAAACCAGATTGTGTTGTTGCATCTCCTATGCAAATGGATGCTCCTCCTTTTTAGTAATTTTCTACATGTTTTATTTTGGGGATTTTTTTTGTAGCCCTCTCTTTGGGTCTATTGTAAGATTGCTTCTCTTCTTCTTGCCTTATTTAGGATGCATTTTGTTCATTCTTAGCATCCTATTTTAGTACCTCCTAGATTTTTCTATCTAATACAAGTAGCTAAGGGCTATCAAAGTCCTTGGGACCTCAACCTTCTATCTAAGCCCACACTTATCCTCTCAACAAAATCTAGTACAAGAAATAAAAATCCCAACCACAAAAATGGACCAAACATGTAGAAACCACTTGCAAGTATGGGAATTAAGCATGCAGGGAAAACAAAAAATGGATTGGTATTATCTAGAATATGAGTCATCAAAGTTGACTTTGTGTCCCAACCCATTATAGTCACTAATGTGACAACTATATCAATCATCCATCCCATGAAAAACCTACCCTACCAACCTAAATAAATTAAAAGTAAAGGCTCCATGTGCCATCTAAATAGGAGGGCCATACTAGCCATATTAGTAAGAAATACATTCCATAAAAGTGGATGATAGCCTGAGAGAGCTATGATGCTTGGGGAATTTAACCATAAAAGAATTAATTGCACAAAAAACCTTCATGCATCATATTAAGGGTCAATGGAAGCAACAACTATGCATCTAAGATCTTAAAATCCTTCAACAATAATGGCCTCACATCTAGAGAACTTGAAGTGGCCAAATTTAGGTGCAAAAAAAATACTAGCCATGGATCAAAAATAACATCCTAGGTTCTCAAAGTAGAGTTCTGGATGGAAATCTCCTTGGTAGTAACCTATAAATATGTATGTAAAATCCACTGTAATGCATTTGTATTTTCTTGCACATATCTAATACTTAGCCTTGTATGCTCTTCCTTGCACCTCCTTCTCATTTGTATAAGAAAGACTCAAACCTTGAGATATTGTCTAAGGATTCCTTCTTTCCTACTTCTCGTATATATTTTGAAATGCTTGGATATGAATTAAGAGGTGTGCTCAATATCTATATTTTAAATGGTGGTGAATGGGAATATTTTTTTCACTTCATACAAAAAGAAATTAAATAAGTCTTAGTGAATTGCATTTACGGATTAGGATTTCCTTTCTTGCATTTATATTATTTTTCCATATCCTAATTTTATTGGCATAAACATAAATTAAATTCGAAAAGGTCTAAAAGGTTCACAAAGATCACATCTAATGAGGAGACAACCTCTACAAAATCTTAGAGATTGCTCTGTAGATATTTTATCTACCCATAGAAATTCTTGCTATGTTGCTTAACATGAGGTATGGGTGACCTGGCACACTGGGCTACTTCCTTAGATAGTCAGGACACTATGACACTAATAATTTTTTTGGACTTCTTGGTAGGAAAATCTTAATATGTTCATCCCAAGAAGCTAGAAGAAAAAGTTTTTGACAAAGAATTTGGTGAAGGTCTTAGTTTATCACTTATTGAAGCATCAAGAGATTCACCTAGTGACTCTATTGAAGATACACAGACTTTAAAGAATTCTTTTGAAAAAAGTTAAGGTTGATATTTTGGTGAGTATCTCTATCCCCTAGCTTATTGAATAAATATACTCCCCACCTATCGACTTCTTTCCAATAAGAAACCCAAAAATATAAAATAAAAATACTATCACTAAGTCCTTTTCTAAAACTAATTAATAATAATTGGTACCACCTCTAAATTGAAAAGCAAGGAGGAGAAACTAACAATGAGACATAGCATTTTAGTGAAATCAACTCCTAAGAATATTCTTAGCCTGAAATGATAGAGATATTTAATTCTACCTATTCCACATATCATATAGAATCTAGTTCTTGTCTCAACACTAAAATCTTCCCTATTTCATGGGATAACATGTTATTATCCAATTGCAACACTTGCATAACCTAATGATTTTGTTCATGGTGTATTTCATTAAAAAATAATATATAACCCTAAGGTTGTTGGTTGCCTCCTTTAGAGGAAAAGCTTGATATTGTATATCAACCTCACCCCCAATTAGTAAAAATATAGGATTAGTTAGTGGGCCTTCTGATAAATAGATTTATAAAAAAGTAATATGAGGCATCCCTCCTCAATAAACTAACAACCATCAAGAGGGCACCTTAAAAAACAATGGATTATTTCAATGTCTAATTCCAACTCAATAAAATAACAACCATCAAGAGGGCACCTAAGTGAATCAAGTACTTAGAGGAAGATCTATAAAAGTAGAAGTCACTAGGAAAATAGTCAACCTTTGTGGTAAAATAGGTGTCAAATCAAGCCTGGATTCTAATACTATGCATCAGGCCAAGGTTTTGACACTTGGTAGGTTGAGTAATAACTTCTCTTTAACCATAGGGGAATATCAATTAAAATTAGGGGCAATAGACATACCTATTGATCAAGAAATATCTAAGGTGGGAGACCTCATTTATAAAGGGCATTTTGAGAAGACATAGATATGAATGTATTTGATCTAGGAAGAACACCCTCATATACCTAAAATCATAGGATGTAGAGATGCTAAGGAAAGAATATGAAAGTTAAAATTTTATGAGGTTAAGAGCAATAGAGAGTTGGTGATAGAATCTACATAGTATCTCCAAAAGATACTAAGACATTGAATTTTTATAGATTGTAGTTCAATTGTACAAACAAAATCGTTGAATATGAATTGTTGTTACTTAGCCTCCAAATTGTTGAAAGAGAGACATAAATATATTAAAAGTATTCAATGACATAAAGCTAGTAGTAAAACAAGTAACACCCCAATGCCTAACCATAATAAGGCTAATGAGGGATTATGTACATTGGGTTTGGTATTTGGGAGAAGTATTTGATGTTGTAAACATTAAAATATTTAGGGCTCAAAATGTGTTTGCAAACAACATGGTTGTCACTAGGTTATAATTTGACCCTATAAATGGTCTAATTTAGAATATACAACATGTAAAAATGATATCCATTGGAAGTTTTTTGATAGTGATGAACATGTTTTTCAATTCATCCAACAATAGTTTTTTTTTAAACTGGGTTCCTAGATCAAGAAAGCATATGATAATCAGATTATACAACTAAAGTTCAATAAGCTTTCCAAAGGGCTCATCATGATAGAATCTCTCTTCAGTCCTAATGATAACTATATGGGAGAAGGGGTATGTCATCCAACAAAGAAGAGGTGGACCTAGATCAAATATTGAAGGTAGGGAAATTATCCACCTTAGTATAAAATAAGCCATCATTCATCTCTATAAAAAATATAGTGGCGTAATGGCATGGAGTTATGAAGATCTAAAGGATATGACACAAGCATCATACAACACACCATTTAGCTTGCTCTAGAGATAAATATAGTGAGGTAAAAGTAGATTATTATCAACCCAAAAATAAATCCCCTTATAAGGAAGGAGCTAGACAAGCTAATTAAGTCAAGGAACATATACCCCATCAAACACACCACTTGGATGTCCAACCTAGTACTAGTGAGAAATAATAATGGTGAAATAAAGCTATGTGTTGAATTCAAGGATATAAATAAAGCCTCATTTGAACTATCATTATCTCCTACCCTTAATGGATAAAATCCTTTAGAATGTCACTAGATCTAAAAGGTTTTCCCTCCTAGATGGTTTTTCTAGGTATAACTAGGTGTGGATGAAAGATGAATATCAAAACAAAATAGATTTTACCACCAAATGGGGAATATTTTCTTATCAAAGAATGTATTTTGGCCTATAGAACACTAGTGTGGAATTCCAAAGAGCTATGGACATCACTTTTAAATGCCTAATCAATAAGGTTATCTTGATCTACATTGATGATTTGTTTGTATTATCCAGCTAGGAGGACTAGGTGAGACATGTAGAAGTGGTATTCAAACAATGACAATAGTTTTGTGTGTTCCTAAACCCCCAAAAGTGTATTTTTTATGTTCCCCGAGGGAAATTACTCATACATGTTGTTTTAAAATAAGGTGTTGCCATCAACCTAGAATGAATCTAGGCAATTACTAATCTTTTCCTACCTCAAAACAAGAAATATTTTCAGTCCTTCTTTAGGAAGATCAAAATTTTTAGGAGGTTTATATCATATTTTACTGGTATTGTGAGGTCAATGACCCTTATGCTAAAAATAACCATCCATTTATATGGATGGAAGAAAGGAATGAAGATTTCAAAAAATTAAGAAAACTATAACAAAATTCTCTATGCTAGCCAATTGAAATTTTAATAAAAAAAATTCCTCTATGCTTTTGGAGGAGAAGCCAACATTGTCACTTTTCTCAGTCAGAAGAACAAGGATTAGCATGAGCACCCATTTTACTTATTTAGCCAAACCTTGAAATGTTATGAAGAATGATATATATTTTTTGAAAAGTAGGTGTACATCCTAATGAGAATATTTGATCCTTGCACATATCATTTGATCAAGCATAAAGGAATATATAATGGAGAAGAAATTAGAAAAAAGGAGCAAGATAGATTACTAATATCCTAGATTACAACATAGAGATCAAACCTACTAAGTTGGTTAGGGAAAGAGTCTTGTGTCAGAGGATGGTAGAAGATATAGCTGACTGGGAGGTGGATGGAGATCTGTGCCTGTTCAACTCAAATGAAGATATTTTGTATTGGGTGAACCAATGGGTTAGATGCATACAAACATGAAAATATCTACCCAAACTAGATAGAGATAAGAAGTGTTTTTTTTCCTACATAACGTCCACTTTGTTCTAGTTAAAGGTATTATTTTTCAAAAAACAATTATGATGTCCTCTTAAAATGTGTTGACGTAGGTCATACTTAGTGGTTTCTTCTTGAATTTAATCAAGGATTCCTAAGGCTTTAATAATCATATCAAACCATCACTACTAATATTATGAAATTCAACTATTATTGACCCACTATATTTTTTTATGTACATAAATGTGACGAGTGCAAATTCATTACTGGAAGGAAGCAAAATGTATCACTTCATCTAAAACTCATAGCGATAGAGGAACCATTCCCCTAGTGGATATTATATTTAATTGACATGATCAACCCCCCATCATATGAAGGATACAAATAAATTCTCAATTCCAAATATTACTTCATCATATGTGTAGATGTAGTACCTATAAGGGAGGTAATAAAAAATGTTATAATCGAGTTCTTGAAGGAAATCATAACTTGTTTTGGCATCCCTAAGACTATTATAACTAACAAAACCAAATAATTCATAAGATTAAATATCACTTAGTTTAATCATCAACATGACATATATCTAAAGTTTAACTCAAACTATTTCCCCCAACGGATCATGTTAGCTAAATCCACCAACAAAAAATTAATTAAAACCCTAAAGAGGGTTAGATCTAACAACCTGAGGTAGTGGTACTTGCATGTTAGAGGATCCTTATGGGATTCCAAGATTACTCCCAAAATTATGATAGCATGCTCACCTTACACTTTGGTTTATGATAGAGAGGTTAGGCTACCCATATTCATATAATTACTAGACTTATAGTTACTTCACCAGCTAGATATCCAAGATAACAATGTTACAATAGTAAGGATATGAGAGTTGCTCAAGGTTGAGTAATAAAGAGAAATAGCTAAGGAACCATTATTAAACTGTTAGGGGGTGACTAAAGCATAATTCAACAAAAATGTGACTCTTCAGAAGTTCAAGGTTGTTGATTGCATACTTAAATGGGTTAAGGATAGAAGAAAGCTAGGGTGCCATGCTAAATTCAATACCATATGGAATGATCCTTACATTATTACTACCTGCAAGGTTAAAATTTTATTTGAGTTATCAATGATAGATGGTGTTGCCTTTCCAATTCCTATAAACAGGATCTACTTGAAGGGATATCCATAGAATTTTTCTCTAAGAGAGAGATATAGAGAGAGAGAAAAACACACACACACACACACACATATAGATATCCTTATATTTTCTTGTAGAGAAATATTTTATTGTAGGAAGCACATGGTAGAAAAATGTATTGGAGTTGAGGTGGAAGTTGCAAAGTAGTTGAAATAGATAACTTTTATCCTACATCATGAGGAAGGAGTGTGGTTGAGAACAAAGATAACCATTAGATTAGAGGGAGATTTCAATATAATGTTAATCATTTGATTACATGGATAAAATGGTCATGATCACATGAGTAGGTAGTTCCTCCAAATAAAGCACCATAACATGTACAAGTGTGTGCCATAAGAGGTATTTTATCAAGTTTCACATCCACCACCTAGATATAATATGATCTATCATGAAATGGCAGTCATAATTCATATAATATGAATATAAGGTACGATATGGACAATATCTTGTCCCTTGTCTAAACGCACATGGTAATTAATGTCTCATAAAGTAAATCTTACACTTGGTAGAATTGTAGTGATTTTGCATGTCTCCTTGATAGAAGGAATATAATTCCAACCCAAGCAAAAATATTGATGATAGAGAACACATGACTTCACATTAAGTGGATTAAATGTATATTGGTGTCACCAACCTAAGAGGAAGCTTTATAAAAGGTTAACTTGCATTCAATCCTTCCATAAGCTAAAGTTGATGAAATAATATAAGGTTGTAATGTTCCTTCCCCTACCATTCAAGTTCGATTTTGATGACTTTTTATCAATAGATAAGGCTTTTCTTCTCTAGGTACTTAATATTTTACAAGTAGAATATCTCCTATGAGCCAATAAAGTTATAGTGAAGATTCACTACATGTAGTCAGGACATGGGTCACACTACAAGATGGACAAGGAGGTTGGTTGAAGAAATTTTTTGATGGATATTTTAAGTAGGCACAAAGTCTTTTGGGTTGCATGGTCGCATTAATTTCCTAATTCTTGGCAATTAGAATATTATGTTATCCTTAATAGCCTATTCAATTATAACAAGTCAAGTCACACCATTGGATAGAGTCAAGGAGCATTTTTTATAATACCTAAGATGACTCTACAATTGGTGGGGGTGTATTAAGGACAAAGGCTTTAGGTCAATCTAATTTTCTTATGGGTGAGCTTGATGATCTTCGTATTGCCTAGATCTACTTGGATTCATAGTTTCTGCCCTATTGTCCATCATCTACCCACCACACTAGGATATTTGGGTGGGAGGAATCCAACATCCCTAGGATAGAGAAGGAACTTCTATAGAGCCTTGAACTTAGATATGTTTATAAGCAATTCACTAGGATGTTAAGAAGTCTTAATCACCCATGTATTTAATCATCCTTTGATATTTATTGTAAGGGTTCATATGTTAAGCTTTCCCACCACACACCAATGGTCTCAAATCATGGGAACATGCAACCATATTGGGACACTTAAAATACTTAAGTTGTGTTTGTTGTAATATATAAAATCTATGATGGGCATCAATTTAAGGATACAAATAAGGGCATATAAGCATCAATTTCATGCCAGTAATTGGATCATTCATCACTATTTGATGCTCTTTTCTATAAGTAGACAACCATGATGAGTAGTCCCACATTGATAGTTAGATCCTTCATCAATAGTTGGATGTCTTTTTTAACCCAAAGCAAGTAGCTAAAGGATGCATGAGCCACAAATCCTTGATCTTCCATGTAATGACTTATGCTTCTTCTCTCAACAAAGGCCAACACAAGAAATAAGAAACTCTACCATAGCTAGGGATAAAATTTTTTGGTAGTCACTCATATGTAGGGGAAGTAAGCATGTAGAGGCAATAAAAAAGGGCCTTACATTGGCTAGAAAATGAGCCATCAAAGTTGAGTTTGCAATCCAACCCATCATAGTCACCAACATGGTGATTGTATTGGCTACCAATCACATAAATAAGCCTACCCTATCAACTTGCACCAATTAGGAATAAAGGCTCCAATTTCCATCCAATTAGTGGGGGTATATCATATTCATCATTAGGTGATACATTTCATGAATGTAAATTAGGGTTAAGGAGAGCTTTGATATCTTGAGTCTTAAACTAGGTGAGAATTCACTATGCAAAAAACCTTCACGCATCCTAGTAAGCAATAATGGTAGCATAAAATACCCATGTGAGGGCCTAAAAGACTTCAACATTAATGTATTTGGATCTAGAGACCTTAAAGTGGCTAAATTTGGGTGTAGAAAATATCTTGGCCATGGATCAAAGATAACATCTTAGGTTCTTAGAGTAGAGTTTTTGATGGAAATCCCAATGGTCTTGGCCTATAAATAGGCATGTAAAGTAAATTTTAACGAATTGGGAGATGCTTATCCATGATTAATACCTAGCCTTGTATTATCTTCCTTTCATTTATATAAGTGGGACTTGAACCTTGAGTTGTTGTGTAAGGAGCATCAAGCCTCTTTTGGCTACATGGCTTTGTAAATTTGATGTATATAGAATTTGTAGCTAATATTGCTCTATCCTACTTATCTTAAGTGTTTTTAAATGATTGGGTATGAATTAATGAGGATGATCAATTTCTAACTATTATACTATGGCGAATGTGTTTATTTTTCCTCGTTTTATGCAAAAGGAAAGGATTTAAGTCTTGGCCCATTGGCTCCATAGCTTAGTATTTTTTTATTGTATTTTTGTTTTATTTTCCTATCTCCTTTTTGTTGGAAAAAAAAATAAACCTATTCCCATGAGTTTTGAAAGGTTTGCAAAGATCACATATGACATGGAGACAAAATCTAAAAATTCCCAAAGGTTACTCCATAGGAGTTCTCCCCACCTATTTAACATTTTTTTTGTATCAATCAATGCAAGGCATGCATACCCATGTTAGGTCATTACCCCAAATACATGGTACACTCTAAGACAATAACAATATCAATTTGAAGTGGTGTGCACACATAAATGAATATGTATACCAAGTATAACATCAAGGAATTTTAAATGAATAATTCAACATGTAAGTAGAACTAGCTTACTATAAGCAATTAATAAGCTAATCATTATCATGACCATACACCCATATAAAAGATTTTTTTTTTTAATATTCTTCATAATAGAATATTGTGAATTGATATCAAAGGAATTGTTCAATGGTAGAATACTATAATCCATTGATAATAACTTACTATATTAACAAAAACCTAAATAATGGATATCAGCCTCATATTTTTTAAACAACTAGAGTTGGAATATATAAAAGAGTTCAACATCATTAGTTAGTGTCTATTCACATGCATAAACAAGTGTCACCTAGTGGCCTAGTCTCTATTGACACTATATATATATATACATTGATATCTATCTATATATATATATATATATATATATATCAATGTACATTTAGCAATATATGTCATGCATTTTATTATAAAAATGTTTAACCTTAAATTCATTGAAAATAAATAAATTTTATTGGTTTCATCAATATAAGTTACAATATGACTATATATTACTTATATATTATTCCATATAACTATTCATTGAAGCCCTTGTCCACTTGCTTGGCTAACTAGGCTTCACCATTCGTTCTGGATCCTGATGATTGGGCTTCATCACTTACACTGGAGTAGAGCCTGATTTCAATCCACCTCAATGAATGAGCTTCAACTTTCAGTCCGGAGACACATGGGTGAGAATGTCAAGTTTAATATTCCAAATAACCCAACCAAAATTCATCGAGACCATGTTACTCTTAGTTTTCTGTGTTGGTGCGATTGTAAATACGAGTCGATGTATAAGCCCAAGACCTAGAAGAGTAAGATTTTCCACATGGGAATCAACAGACATAAGGATAAACCTTGATGTGTTTATCCATCAAATGTCTATGTCATCTATGGTGATTGATATTATAAAGAAAAAATATTGAAAAGGAAGGATATGTGCATCGATTGAGATCCTAAAAAATGCATGGAGCATCCAACACTATCCATGTGCTCCTCACCTCCAATGAATACAATGATATTTCTAATATTAACATGACTAATAATTTGTTCCACCTAATAAATTGTGTTTTCCTTGTCAACTGGGTTTGCTAGCATCACCTCCACATGGATAGTAACTCGGGTCATTCTCTACGAAGAGGTTTATTCTGGATTTGGGTTTGCTATGGGGGATGCTCTTATTAGTCCAAACCAGAATGCATTCGTCAACTCCCTGAACCTTCTACTTCAAGTTATAATTCCAATACCAAATATTTTTGCTAGATTTTCATTCCTTATTTCATGCCTCTTTATTTGGCTAATTCTCAACTAGTGAACCCAATCATTCTTGGGCGTGGTAGGGCTCTATTGGAAATATTGAGCATATTGTTGTCTTTGATGTCAAAGGATACATGAGTCATAAATATATTGATGTCAAAGAGAGCATGGTATTCAAGGAAAAATATTCTTCATGAATGATGAGTTTAAAATGTTGGAAAATGGAAAGCAAGGAAAACATGTTTAAGGATTATAATATTTAAATATTATAAAGAGAGTTTATAAAGGATCAAGAGTCTTGAGGACAAAGGTTTAAACTATAAGGCTCAAGGATTAAATTTTAAATATTAAAACATATGGACAAGAGTTTAAAGTGCATGAGACAAAAATGATTTACAATTTAAAAGAAAAAGAAGGTTGAAAAAGGTTTATTTTGCAAATATCAAAGGTTTAAGAAATAATATTATAATATTTTAAATATTATAATATAAAAGTTTTGAAAAGGTAGGAGGCACCAAATATCTTGGAGGGAACATATTTTTAAATATCTCAAAGAGTGTCACGTGCATAATTTCCTAAGCACCGATGTACCCTCATAAACACCAAAGTGCATATAAATAAGGTTTGATTTAATCCATTTTATAAATGTGCTTGCTAATGTTTTTATCGAATGCTCCTCATGCAAAATCGTGAGATACAAAAGACAAGGGAAGAAGACAAAATACTTTAAGTAGAGAACAAAGATTATAAAGACAATACTTTTCGTGATTGGTTCCTATGCAGACGGTTGGCATAGGCGATAGCCTAAGCGGTGCTAAGGTATGGGTAGGCAGGAGGTATCGAGGTCAATTATCAACAGCTCCATTTTTCTGATTTTTTGGTTGATAGAAAGGAATACGCAAAAGGGTTTAAGAGCTAAGTCATGCATAGAGGTTCTCGTGTGGACAGATAGCCCAAGTGGCAACCTAAGAAATTCTATGGCAAGGGCAAGTAGGAGGTCTCAAGATAGATTCTCACCTACAACAGTCTTTGGTAAGCACAAAAATATTTGATAAAGTTTAAATTATTTTAGGGAGGCATAAATTTTATTTGGATTATATTGCACATTGTTGACTTAGGGAGTTATAAGGGTTATAAATGTTTTTATTATGCAAAATCAATTAGAAGAAAATCAAGAGGATATTGTTGTATTTTCAAAGAATTAATTTTTGATATGCAATAGAAAGGAGAGATAAGGTGTGATTGTGATTTTATTGTATTGTATTTGACATATTGTATTTGGCACATTAGAAAGGAGACATAAGGTGTATTGTGGTATTTTTGTTGATTGTATTTTTGCATGATATTTTGAGGGGTTTGGTTCATTATTAAAGGCTTTATATTGTGAAACCAAAAAGGAGTTATGAAGCATTATTTTCAGGCATTCTTGTGCACATCTTCTTGAGAGGGTTTTATGTGAATGTTTTGAAAAGGAGTTTTGCTAACCTATTTTTGAAGTGGCAAAAGGAAGGAAATTATTTTGAGACAGATTTTTAAATGCACGTCATCATGAAGGTATTTTTGAGGTATGATGTTTTAACTCCTAATCAAAGTGGTGTTTTTTGAAGAAAATAGTTTTAAGTCATAAGGTGGAGATATAAGGATTAATTTATGCGCATTGTTGGAAATATTTGTGCTAGAGTGTGAAAGCTAAGTTGTGCTTTATTATTGAATGAAATTGGAGACACATGTGCTAGGGATTGAAGATAAAGTTATGCATCATTTCATCACTGATGAATTAAAATGGAAACACATGTTCTAGGGTTTGAGAACAAAGTTGTGCATAATAGTTGAATAAAATTGGAAACATATGTGGTAGGGTTTGTAAACAAGTTGTGCATAAGTGTTGAATGAAATTGGGAATAAAAGTGTAAAGTGTTTGAGAACATAAGTGTATATTTATTTGAGTGAAATTAAGTGAAAGTTCAAGGGCTATAGACCAATGTTTGTGAAGAAAATATATGCATTAGTTTTGAGTGATATTGGGAATAAATTTGCAAGGGCTATAGACCAGTTTTTTGAAGCAAGTATGTACATTGGTTTTGTTTAATTTTGAAAGTACATAAGAAGGTCATCTATCAAGTGCTAGACTAGAGTATCCTTTTCAATGAAATGATGTGAGACATATGAAATTGATAGACTTAATGAATTTTATAAGAGCATATTGAGTATTTATAATGCATATCATTCTCTATATGATCATGAAGAAAAAGAATTTTGGATAGAATATGTTTGAATTACTTTAGTCAAATAAATAACATTTGGGAAAGATATATGCAATTGTTTCTATGCAAGAACTAGGAATATTTTAGTAGTTTTTGTGAGTAGTATTAAGGCATATTTGAGTAGGATCTGCGAGCAAGTTTGATCAGTGATTTGAATAGGATTGTAAAGCAGATTTGAGAAAGCCTTGCATGTAGGCTTGGAGCAGATTTGAGAAGATTTTGGTGAGGTAAATTTGAGCAGGTCTAGAGTAGGTTTGTCACAACCCGTTACCCTCTAACCCTATCAATAGTACATTAATTGATCTTGTGATCAATTAATTTTCTACAGAAAGGGGTCATAGACCCTAAGGAATTCTAAAAAATTCCAATTTAAAATTTTGAAGGGTTTTAGGAGGAAAATGATAAAAATATAATTAGGTGTGTATAATGTTTAATGACTAGGATAATTGCATCTAATGTATAATGCAATTAAAAATCTAATTTTATTGGACCAAATTAAGCACTAGTATTATTTAATACTAAAAGCCTATATTATTCTTCCTCATTGGTTGGTGGAGAGTAAAGTGAGATTCTCTCCTCTATTTTTAATTAGGGATGTTTTGGAAGGATGTGAACCAAAAATGGACACAAGACAAACCAAGGTCAATCACCTTATCTCCAAGTGGACCCTTTTTCTACTTTTGGATTACACTCCATAGAACATGATAAGCCTTAATGGGACACTGGGCATATTTTTAATAATAAAATAATAAGGCCACTTTTTGGCCAAGAGTGAAGAAATTTCCCTATAAATTAGAGGACAATTTGTGAAGAAAAGGTATCTAGGAAGTCTTGGATACCTAGGGAGTATGCTCTCCACCTTGGGTGGATAAAAAACCAGAAGGCTTGAAAATATTTCCTACTTGAAGAAGGAGGCATTCGAAGGGTTAGAAGGAGCTATGGAGGCCACTATGGAAGTTGAAGAGGATAACTTGCTAAAAGCAGGTTAGATCTTGTTATTCAAGAAATAAATGTCTTATTAAATTTATTGCATTTTGTGAAGAAAATTAACCTATTGGAAATCATGCCTAGAAATATTTGTTTATACCTAGAGTTGGAATATTTTAATAATTGGTTAGTCAATCATTCCATTTGAATGTATTAAGCTTTGATTAATTAATTGAATATTTTAATATTTGATTAATAAATTATCCCAATCGAGTATTTTATGTCCCAAAATCCTAATTGGAAAATAGTGGTCTAGAGAGACCCTAGATTTAACCATTAAAAACCCCACAAATCTATCTAGCAAATTCAACAACGTCTTAGATAGAACAAGCAAGGCAAACTCCTCGACCACCAACTAGTGGTAAATTAACATAGGGAGAGTCATCCCTTATATTTCACCAAGGAGTCAACCCATAGTGAATGTGGGATATTTTTTGTGAGGAGACTCCCGAATAAATATTAAATCCATAGCTGTAGGCATCAGGCTTTGCATAAGGTTTACATCATGATCATAGTCATTAATGTTATTCCTTCACCATTGTGAAGCACAAGGGGTTCCCTATGAAATCATGAAATATTCATTCAACATAGATCTCACATCGATGCTCGCCCTATGACTCTCCATTATTGTGCAAGGTTGGGTGTCATCATTAGGCAACTATATCATGCGGTAGGAAATCAGATCTAGATTGGTTTGAAACTACCTAACTTCTAGTGTTCTATGCAGTGGATTCCATTTTCTGATGCTTGTTTGTTGATATTCATTGGAAGATACCTCTATGTATTTGAATGGAAGAAAGAACCATTATATATGTGGCATCCTTGGTACTTACAGAGTAGATTGCTTCTTGGATTGCCTGTGAGATGTTTATATCTCTAAAATATTCATAGAGAAGTCTTGCTTGAGGATAACCCCAAAATACTAGAATATCTCGAACACCTTGGATGTTTATGACCAAAAATTAGGAGGATTTACCTTTGGTAGGTCCAAATAATATAACTTAACTATGCTCAGTAGGTTTTGATACAGGTCATGGGTGGGTCGTGTTATCGGTTGACAGCACCAAAAAAAATTTGTGTCATCTCCTATAAATTGAGTAACTCATCTAATGGCACTGGTGGAAGCTCATTATTGAATGAGTGTTTGGAAATGCTATATTGGGATCTTATCTATGACCCACTTGTTGTAATATTTACAAAACTATAGATGAAACCATAACTGTTAGCCCAAATATCACTTGATTAAGATACAAGCTCCAAAGTGTATGGGTAAACCACTACTGTAAAGACTCTATGTCCATAATATACCTTATGATGTAATTTTGGTATGTATTATAAGTTATCTCCACTTAGGACTTAGCCTATGTATATGCCCTATTGACTCATATGAACGTGGATAACTATGCTCTACATCCTTGAGGTATATTCCATGATCCAATATAATATTCATGTGTAAAATGATATTTTCATTGAAGGATTTCCTTTCATTCCATGGAAAAATTATAGTCTTACCCTCGTATGTTGTAGCCAGAAAAACGAGGTTCAGAATAGGGGAGCTATTCAGCAAGTACAGGCAACAAATATAATCTTTTGTGAGGTGCAGAGAAAGATTTTAATTGATTCTGGGAACCCAAAGGTTTATAGCCAAGTGGGTGTTTGGATTAATCACTACCAAATATTCCACCAAGAATGTCCCAAATAGGATCTATTGGGAACCAAGTACGCTATGAAGAGAAAATACTGTAGGTTACTTGACCATGCGGTGGCGGTTCATGACCACGAGCCACCTGTAGTCAACCCTCCCAACTAGCATGCGTGTGATCTATCATGATGATGACATTTGAGAGTAGTTTGGTGGGTGCCCAAGTTGTTATTTTGCCTTCACTGCATGTTGTAATTCGTGAATAGTCAAGCTTTGAAAAAGGAGTAGAAAATGTTACTTTCATTGTAAAGGTAATAGGCCTAATTGGTGAAAAAAGGAATCAAGGTTATAGAAACATTATTCAAATAAAACATAATGAGGTAAATAGATAATCTAAATTATATTAAAAAGGGTATGGTTTAATGGTTAGATATAGACTAGATTGTCTATAATTAAAGTATCCATCACACATTGAAAGAAACATGGATCACATTTAGTGATGTATATGTTAATGGGGAATCTTAAATTTTAGTAAGAGATTCAAGTCTTCATTAAGTTATGATTTTAATGAGTATTATGGTGATAATTTTGTCTACCTTACAAATATAGTAGTTGATAATGAATAAGTTGTATAGATTATTCAAATAAAAATATGAACGCTTCATAAATTAAGGGTATGGAAATTTAATTTAGGAAGTGAAGGTTGACTATTTATCAACTCTAAGAATGAATTTTGGAATTATACTGAGAGAATTTCAGAAGTTCTCTCTAATATTAAAGATTCTTCTCCAAAATATAGCTCGATGATTATCATAATCACATATGAGATGTTATGTTCATTAATATGGCACAAATAAAGGAATTAATATAATTCCTTAGTTGCATCATAAATTTGAAGGAACAGTTGGATTACTTATGGGTATGCAAAGTAAATTCATGATATAACGATGACTTAGAGAAAGGAATTTGGAAATTCCTTAATTGCATCATGAACCTATAAAGGGATAGTTGTATCCTTGATTTGTATATTGAATAAAAGGGGATCTGAAGATGCCCTTATCTATTTGTAATATTTTACATCTCAAGTTTATGAATATGAGGAAGGAATATATTTTGGAGGTTGGGTTTATTTCCCATGAGGTTCCCAAGATAAACAATGTGTCAATAATTTGTGGTTTGATTTATTATTTCTTGTGGATGTTGTATTTATTTCCAAAATAAAAATGATATAAATTAATGAGATGTTAGATGCTTTGATGAAATGTTATGCATATCTTCGATTATAAAAATGTGTTCATTTGGTAAACATGATGTAAAGGATGTATGATTTCTTAAATGTATTGAAGAACTAATGGGATTTTACTATGGAATTTATTTTATAATGTTGTGGGATAGCTATTTATGAATGATGTACATTTCAACATATAGCATTGATTATATTCATGTTTGTAATTTCATGTAGTTTCCAAGAATTATTATGTAATAGAAGTTAAATATTAAGGGGATAACTGGATGTATGTTGATCTAAACATTACACAAATATTCTTGGATGGAATAACCTGAAATAATATGATTACAAATTATGGATAATCCGAGTAGGAGCTCGGAGTGGGTGAAACCCACAAAAAGGAAAACAAGACTTGAGTTGTGGACCAAATGCAACCTTACATTCTAAGTTGAAAAATAAATTCATGAACCTGAGGCATATTGACTAAATAATACCCTTTTATAATCACTTAATTGTATCATGTATTAAATATAAGGGATGCCTAAAATAAGGGTGGTCAAATAAGCATTGATATGTTTCAAGCAGTATAGTCATGCTTAAGGGAACATTCTAAGGATTATGTAAGTGAATTTTGTTGTCTTAGTGACCTCCTTCAAGAAGATGTGGGTAGGATCTAATATTCATGATTAACCATTGCTAAGGTTATATCATGTAATATGGATCTTCATCTTCGAGGTATTCACCTACATACTAATCTTGGTGGATAATATGTTTATTGGTGATTTTCCATTTTATGAGGGATGAAACCTAATGCTTTGGCCAATGTTCTCATATCCGAGTGGTATGAGGGTTTCATAGAAGTTGATCACTTCTACTCAAGAGTGACTCTGATCAAGTCTTAATATCTCTTGAAGCTACTTGCATTGATAACTTACAATTCAAATGGAATTGTTCTACCTTAGAACATGATTATGTCCCCTATATCATGGAAGATGTAAGTGTTAAATAAAAAAATAAAAAAATTGAGCGGTTGAGTAGTGACAACTAGGGTTGTTACAAGGTTGAGAAGATTTTGGTGAGCAAATTTGAGAAAGCCTTTTAAGTAGGCTTGAATCATATTTGAGCAAGCCTTGTGTGTAGGCTTGGAGTAGATTTTAGCGGATTTTGGTGAGAAAATTTGAGCAAGCCTTGTGTGTAGGCTTGAAGTATATTTGAGCAGGTTTTGGTAAGCATATTTGAGAAAGCCTTGTGAGAAGGCTTGGAAAAAATTTAAGTAGTTTGGTGAGTAGATTTTAGCAAGCCTTATGAGAAGGTTTGGAGAAAATTTGAGTAGTTTGGTGAACATATTTGAGCAAGCCTTGTGTGTAGGCTTGAAGTAGATTTTAGTAAAGGGGATTGGTGTATCCTATTGATAGAGGCCCACAAACCAAATCAAAGGGGATTTTTGTCTCCTATGGATAGGATTCCATGAACTAGAGAAAAGAGGATTGGTGTCTCCTATGGATAGAGGTCCATGAACTAGAGTAGAGGTGATTGGTGTCTCCTATAGAGTGGTGTCCACAAAAAAATAAGTAGAGGGAATTGGTGTCTCCTGTGGAGTGATTTCCACAAAACCAAAGTAGATGGGATTGGTGTCTCCTATGGAGTGGTGTCCATTAACTTGAGCATAGGGGATTGGTGTCTCCTTTGGGTTGGTTCCCATAAACATTGTAATAGGGAATTGTTTCCCAAGAAATTTATTGAGAAATTTTATAAGAAATATTTTCTCCATGGACGTAGCCCACATTGGGTGAACCATGTTAAATATGTGTCTCTTATGTGTGTGATGATTTGTGCATTGTTTCATTATTACAATTGTTAATATTGGATAATACTACTTTGGAAAGAAAAGTAAAAGTTTTATCTTATACTGTTCATCCCCCTCTCAGTATAATATTGTGTTCTTCAGGCTCATGTGGCGAGATGTTTTAGGGTTGGGCCTTTCAATCAATGGCCCATATTGAGTGCTATTCCCAAGGGTGGCGGTATGAACTCTTCCTTGCCTATGGTGACATGTTTTTTAAACCAGAGGTGCTCAGCTTCACAAATGTGAAGTATGAGTGTAATCAAGAAGTATATTTTGAGCTAGTTTGTGTTTGTTTTCAAAGTGAGCTTGTGTATGTTGAGGTGATGTTGATGGTGCCTATTGTACTTGGATTTTTGTAACTTGACCCAATGCTGGAAGAGATTATAGCATCATGCGGGCCACTGAACTTCCTAAAAAAGTTTTAGGGACATGACCTAGAGCTTTCAAGAGAGTTCGTTCAGACCTAGGATAGTGGCACCATGTCCCTGAGGGAACTTACATTTGTAGTTATGATTAATTTTTTGGCTAAAATAATAGAACTTTCCAATTATAGGGAGATCATCCATCGAGACAAGAACTTGATGGTTGGGGAGCTTATCTTATTCTAGGACAAATGGAAATTCCTCACCAAGAAGGATAATGGGTTCATCAGGGAAGACCTCCCACCACCGTGGAACCATGTCCTAGTCCCAATAATGTAGTATTTTATGATCGACAAGTTGTACTCCCATTTGCAAAGCTTTCATATGGTATTTTTGAACTACGTGAAGGACATCAAATTAATCAATATCCTAGAATATATTTTTAAATCGATGGAAATTTCCATCAACATCATATGTAAAGGGAATCCACTTACCCAAAATATCAGGGTTTACACTTGATTATCTACAATTAAATCAGTCAAAATATAGACCAAAGAATTGTTGAAGCTAGCAGCCCAATGGTAAACCCCAATCCAGAGCCCATCCTAGGATCTTCCCTAGTGGTGTTGGATAATGTCCTTGATGGTTTGGTCATCGATGTTGAAGCTGGAACTCCTAGTAGGATGGATAAGTAGAGACTGGCATTGGGCTCCTCCTCAAATCCTAGTAGGTGCTCAACCCAAGTTAAATCCTCCAATGAGAAAGGTAAAAGCGCAATATCTTAAAACATTTTTATAATTGATTATGCTTCCCCTGCTCGCAATCTATAGAATACCATGATTGGACCATATCCTAGTATGCTCTCCATCTAGACTATGGCTCATGCGGACTAGGTGATCAACCTGGATGACATTAGTTTACTGGCTACCTCAATGCTTCTAATGGTAGGTAAAATCATCAATCAAATTAAGATCTAGAAAGCAAGCCAATATGGGGAGGATGCTCCCAAATATGATGAAGATGAGGACTATGTACCAAAATGATGTTTTGTGGTTGGCCTCTCCATGTTTGGGCTTTACCCTTTCTTTTTATGATTGTTACATTTTTTTTTTCCTGTGTATGCCTACGGGTATTATCCTCTTTTGATGTTTGTAGTTTCTCAGTTTTAAGGCCACCAAGGGTGATCCTCCATTTTGAGTTGATCCAGTTAGGGTTGATCCTGGTCAATATTCCCCTATATGACATGTAAAATGTTTTGGGTCCCTTTCAAACCCTTTATCAATAAAAAAAAAAACTTATATATATTTATTCCTACACACAAAACTTCTACAAATTATCTTTCTAAATTTATTAGTTTAAATTATCATCTCATTATTTATCTTAAAAATAATATTATTTATTAAAATGTAATTTTAATTATAATACTAATATTAGATTTTATCTATATAATTATTTATTTTTTCCTAAGAACCTTATGTTTTATATTATAAACCAATGGAAGATACATAGATAATTTTGTACTTTTGAATACAATTACTCAAAAACCTTGGGAGAACTAATTAGTTTCATTTACTCTTTAAGTCAGATGATATTTTTTTTAAAATAGCAATAAATGCACTTTTCTATTTTTGACTCGTTTTATATTCTATTTCAAAGCTCATTCTTTTTATATCTTTCAATGTGTCAATGTTTTAAAACTTGTCGAGTACCTATAAAAAATCATGTTACTCGCAAGTCAAAATGTAAGGCAATTTTTTTTTTAGCTTGGATCAACTCATTGAATCACATCAAGTTACTCAGCTATTACTCATTGCATACTCAACAATCACTCAATAAAACTTGCATGAGTAGAGGCACCCTATGGATTTTGGCTTTAAAACCCCTTTTTGGGCTATAACTCATTTTTTCTCCACTCTATAGCACACAAATAAAATTGTCAGATAATCAAATTTTAAAACCACTCCAAACAACAAATCTAAACCAATAATTAAACTCCGATCAAATATTAGACACTAGCATAAGAAAATTTTATGCTATTTTTATGAATTTATTTTAGGTAGTTTCAAATCCCTTAATTGCAAACTAGGGTTTTGTTAGGTTTTATTCATATATATAGTTCTTTTCAAATTAAAATTTGTAGGCTAGGGTAACTAAGCTATATATTTTTATATTTTTTTGTTCCCCTACCCCCCTAAAAAATTAAGGGTTTTTTTAGCGGTTTTTTTTGCAATTTTTTTTTTTTTTCATGCATGTAGCTCCACAATAAATGAATTGTTTTTAAAACACCTAGGCTAGGGCATTTGAATAATAACTCGTTACTATTTTTTCTCTCATATTAGGATATACATATGGCTTCTTCAAATGATGTCCTTGGAATTAGTGTAGGTAGTAATAATTCCCCTACAAGTGGAACCTAAATGACTCCATATTCAACCCCAACTCAAAGTCTAGGCCTAATTCAAAAATCATGAAAATACACAATGTGGAAGTATGGGATTAAGGAAAACTTGTTGAATTAGGTGTTCTATAAATATTATGGCAAGGACATGTAAGGAGTCATAAGTCACCTCAAATTCCATTTGATTGGGTAACCAAAGAAATATGTGGACCATTTCTTTAAAGTATATGAAATAGCCAAAGCTAAAGTGAATATTTTTATTTGCAACAAATAGGCCAAGAAAACAAATCATATAAGTTCAAGAACCATAATGGGACAAGGAGTGGGACTATGGGGATAATTTATGATAATGAAGCTAAACTACAAGATGTACATTCCATAAATAAAGAATCTATTCTTAGCCCTCATGTTGAATGAGGTAGAGGTAATGGGAATGGAAAAGTGTGGGATAAGGCTCTAGCACTATAAAAAACACCATTTATGATATTGCATTGAGGAGGGACAAGGCAAAGGAGGTCTAGAAAACCATAGCAAATTTTTGGTATTATTACATCATTCTCATCCACTCTAAAAACAAATCTTATTGGGAAGTCATAGTGAAGGCATTGAGTGATTTTGGCAGAGGAATAATTACAAATTCACCAATGAATTAAGTGTATCACTATTAGAGGAGTATGTAATCAACACACATGCTATTATAGATGAACAAAGGATGATATGGAGCAAAAAGGGTTATAACATTATTTCAAATAGATGGATAGATGAAACAAACCACACACTTCTAAACTTCATGGTGTATTTAGGTCGATCCATGGTCTTATTGAAGTTATTTGATGTGTTGTGAGAGGTAAAGAGTACAATTATTATTTAGTTTATTGGAGGAGGTTATGGTAGCAGTAGGAGTGGAGAATATTGTCAAAGCAGTGACATATAATACAATAGTATATGTATTTGTAGGTAAAATTCTCCATGAGAAGTACCCTTCTATATTTTGAAGCCCATGTGATGCACATTACATTGACCTCATTTTTGAGGATAATTGAAAAATGTCATGGGTGAAAATCATGGTAGAATAAATGAAGAACATTACATATTTTATTTGTAACTACACATGGTTCTTAACTTGATGAAGGAATACAATTATAGGAAGGACGTTCTTCACCTAAGTGCCACTTGATTTGTCTCCAATTTCATCACATTGTAGATCCTTGTCTTGGAATCATTTGCTTTGAAGTGAATATTTTGTTCAAGGAATATGATGCCTCACCATTTCATGCTAAGGAGGAGGGAAAACAAATATTGATCCAAGTGTATAGTAATTTATTTTGGGAGAGTGTTCAATAAATTTTAAAGGTAATTGCAATTTGCTTATTGAGTTCAAATTTAAAATTTCAAAATCTTATTCTATACTTGAGTATTATTCTTTCTAAAATTTCAATATTTATTGTTTAATTATAGGTGATAGAACCCTTGATATAGGTTATTTTCCTTGTACATGATGAACAATTGGTCATGGCCTATTTCTATGAGGTAATGCATAGGTCCAAAGAGGCCATTCACCATTATTGCAATTCCAACCCACTAATGTTTGAAGTAGTTTACCAAATTTTTTATATGATATGGATAATACAACTATGTCAACCAATTCATGTCACGGGGTGCTTCTTCAACCCCAAATTATTTTATAGTACTAGCCTATGTAATAATGAAGAAGTCCATGCAAGGTTTTATACCTATGTATAGAGGATGATAGATAACCCTAACAAACATTTCCTTATCCCAACTAATTTGAAAATGTATAAGTATGCAAGAGTGAGTTTGTTTGTGTTACCCTTTGCTAGAGAAGCAAGGTAAAACATACAAATAGGTAATGCATTTAAAATTTTAAAGTCTAACATTTTTTTTGTATAATTAGCATTCTTTTCGTAAACATTGTAAATACTTTGAAACCTACCCTTTTTTGTAGATTTATGATGGGTGGACTATGGCTCCAAAACACCTACTATGTAGAGGATGGTTTTTTGCATCTTGAGTTAGCCTTGTAGTGCTTATGGGTATGATTGCAATTGGTCTCTATTTGAGGCCATACACACCAAGAATCATAATATGTTGAGCCAAGAGTGCCTCAATAACCCATATTTATGAAATACAATCTTAGGCTTTGCACAAGACAAGTGGAGGGTAGTGAATCCTATGAGGCAATTCAATTAGATGAGCTAGATCCACTATCTAATTGGATTGTTAATAGTTCTACTGATCCTAAGTTTACTATAGAGGACATTAAGGCACTTGTGGAGGAAGTAGAACATTTAAGAGGATTGGAGGAGATATATGATGATGATAGCAGTATTGAGCAATCTCCAAGTCACCTTCTAGTTCAAAGACAAGGCCAACCATTAGGTGCAAGGGAAAGAATGGCAAACCAAAAAGAATTTTAAAAATTGTTCTACATTTTAAAATATTACATTTTTATGTTGTATTTGACATTGGGGATGAATTATCAATTCATAAATTGTAATTGTACTTTTTTAATTACTATACAATATAAAACTATTTCGCTTTCTAATTGGTGCTTAATTTTTTATTAAAAAAAATCTTCTAGTTTTTTTTGTTGAGTATTCCTGAGTTGCCAAGTAACTCTCCAAAATTAGGTTGTTGAGTTTTTCTCAATTTGCAAGTTTTAAAATAGTGGTTTTACTTACCACCTAGGTCGATAACAAGAAAATAAATTACCTCATAGGCTATTAATGGCTCTCATGTTTGTAATCTCTAAGATAATTCATAATATTAGGATGGCCACAAAACATGGATTCTCCTTAGTAAGTTTATTTATTTTAAATCATGTTTTACATATGTATGCTCATAATATAAATATAAGTGTGTCCTTATTATAAGTGATTGAATGGATTATTATTCTTCAGATATTACCATAGCTTAGATTTTTTAAAATATTATTATAGCATTTGTTGTTGGTCGTATATGTAGAATTTGTTAATAGGATTTTAGAATTTTTAAATATGTTAGCAATTGAGCCACATTCAATATTTGAACAATTGTCAAGATATTCAAATAATATTATAATATCTAGGATTAACCAGATATATATATATATATATATATAATCAACGTATAAACTCACAATATATTCACTTTAAAATAATAAGGATTACAATACCTTACACTACAAAATAATGTACTAAATCTCACTACTGTCTACATCATCACATGTTATTCTTATAGATAGTGTTTACAAAGACTCTTGACATTTTAATTTCAGCTAACTCTTCATCTCTTCAAACTCTTTAGAGATATGACTCTTCTTTTTTTCTCATCACTCTTTCATTTTGGTCCTGGTCTTCCTAATTTGACTTTGCTAGTGACTTCAATTATTGCATTCCTTGTAGATCACTTCATGTCCTTCTTCATTGTGATGTTGTACCTTGATCACTTTTAGAAATTTGTCTTTATACTTATTCAAGTGGTACCTATCTCTACTACAATATTGATAGTAGTTGTTACCTATATTTATCACACTTATGTCTTCATAGTTTTGTGTTACAAACTTAACATCCCTTATCACAATTTTGAATTTTCTTATTCCTATTATGTTATTCCTTATTTTAATACTAATTGTGAATCATAGGTCATCATAATTGAGACCATTACTAAAAACTCCATAATCCTTGTTACTATTTGAAGGATTTAAAACATATCTAGGGTTATCCTTATCAATATTCTTATTATCACAAATATTTATTGTCTTACAAATATTTTTTACATGATCAAATAACTTTGAATCATTTTCAAGCGTATTTTTCAAACCATTTGTATCTATTTTTGTGGAGGATCATGACATGCATAACTACTATGAGCCTTCATAGTCTCCAAATCATAACAAGTGTCTTTCATCATGAGTTTTAAATTAAAATTATATTTTTATTTTTATGAAGACTACTAGTGTCACATTGAAAAAGATCACATAGGTCATGTTTTCTATTATTCAATATTTTATCTTGTTTTTCAATTTTATTTTCCACAATAAGTGTTCTTATCCATTTTGGTTGATTACGTAAGGTAGAATATTTTATTGTATTAATTGGTGATCATTTTTCTAAAATGAAAGTATTGTGTCATAATTCTACTTACTCATGATTCATTTCTTTCAACTCTCCAACTTTAATATGCTTCTATAAATTGGCTCTAAATTTTCATGATACCTTAGTTTATTCCTTAGTCAATTCAAGGTTTATTTCTTTATAAACTGCTAAAATCCATTTTGGAACCTTTTGTAAGCTCAACGTGGATTGTATCTTGAAACTCATCTTGAGCATTAAAATATTCTTTCTAGTCCAATAATAAATAGTAATAAATTTTCTAACATTTTTTGAATGAATTTAAATAATTGTATCCTATAATTTTTCCTTAAATATTTACCACATAATTCAAAGGTTAATATTAGTATCTTTGTAATTTGTCACTTTTATTTTGCCATAAAATTTTTACCTTCAATGTTTTTGTTTTGAAAAATGATTCTTCAACAAGGTACCTTTCTTTCACAATATCAAAGGCACTTCAATATTTGAAATAGTTTTTTATATGTAAGTCAATTTGTCCTTTTTCAATATTGACTTTCTTTTAAAATCTTCTTTCCTTATTTTCTTAAAAATTATTCTTGAACAATTCTTTCCAAATTCTACTTTGAATAATAAGGTCTTTTGTTTTAATATTTTTTATAGTAATATTTTCCTTCAATTAATTCTGCAATCCCTTTGTTTTAAAACCTACTCACTTTTAAAATTTTTAAAGAAACAAAGAAATAGAATTCGAGCTCAAACATTTACAAGAGATAGTAGAAATTAATTGAATGGATTAGGATTCTTATGTAAAAATAATAATTATTTTTTTACTATCATAATGCATTGAAAAATGAGTCATATTGGTTTCCAAGATCTATAGAGAAATGGCTCAAAGAACGAGATAGAAACAAAAAAAAAAAAAATCATGATACAACAAAAACATTTTTTTTTGTCATATCAAAAATATTTTAAATTTTTAACTCCAGATGGAAGAAATATTGAGGATAAAGAATATATAAGGAAGGAAGCATTTAATTATTTCAAAACTATTTTGTCAAACTCTATGCAAGATAAGGAGGCACAAGAAAAACTTATACAAAATTTTCCATCAATTATCACTGGACAAAAAAAAAAGCTTAATGAAGAAGATATATATGGAGGAGCTCCATGAAGCAGTTTTCTCTTTCCATCCTAACAAGGGACCTAGCGCTAGTGGATTTACAACAATTTTATTTCAAAATGTTTGAGATTTATTGAAGACTGATATGTTGGAATTAAATAGGCCCAAAAGAGGAATTTTGCAATAAGTTATATCAATGTTGCTTTTATTACCTTGAGTTCCAAGAAAAGAAACACAAGTTTTTAATAATTTTTGTCCAGTAAGCCTTACTAATATGATTTATAAGATCATTTCAAAAATTATGGCAAACAAGTTGAAGGGTATTCTAGAGTATCGTATCTTAGAGGACCAAGATGGCTTTGTTTGTGGTAAATAAATTCTTGATGGTATAATTATTGTACAAGAGTCCATACATTCTCTTCATTCCATGAAAAAAACCAAGTATGCTTTTGAAATTAGATATGAACAAAGCATATGATAGGATTTCCTAGAATTATCCAATAACTGGTATGAGTGGATTAAATGCTATTATAGCACTACAAAATTTTATATTTTGATGAATTATTTTCCTACTAGTTACTTCAAATAATCTTGTGGACTTCATCAAGTTGATCCCCTTTCTCCTTATTTATTCATTATTCTAGAAAAAGCATTAGGGAGAGCCTTTTCAAAGGTAAAAATAGAAGGAAAAATTAGGGGTATTCAAGCTACAAAAAATGGTCCCTCTGAATCTCATCTCCAATTTGTTGATAATACTTTTCTTTTGTTCCATACCTTATTTAGTGAGACCATGGAGTTTAAATAAATATTATCATGCTATGATAAGTCTATTGGACAGTTGGTAAATACTACAAAATCTAGGATATGTTTCATTAATATTGCCATAGATTTACAAAAAATTATTGTGAACATTTTAGGGTTTAAAATTAAAAAATTTTAATCAACCTATTTGGTCATTCCTTTTTTTGATAAAGGAAATAAAATGTATATTTGGATCTTTCTTTTGGATAGAATAAAAATATTCTTGGTAGGTTGTAAAGGTAAGTTATTAACCATTGCAAGAAGGCTACAACATATAAAGTCTACATTGAAATCCGTCCCTATTTATATGATGTCACTTTCAAAATTGCCAATAGGTATAACATCAAAAATTGGTAAAATTCAAATATACTTTCTATGGAAAGGTTGTGAGGAAAAAAGTATGTTTCCTCTTTGTATGTGGGATAGGTTTTGCAAAGGAAAGAATATTGGAGGAGCAGGTTTACATAATTGCAGACATATTCATTTGGAATTAGGTGCAAATATTAGGTGGAGATTATGATCAAGGAAATAATTTAGAAAAAATATATAATTTCTCTTGATGCAACAAAATGATTTAGGAAATAAAGTCTACCCAAAGGATCGTCAACATGGAACTTCATATTAGAAAGTTTACAATTGATAAAGTAATATATTATATGGTCATTCAATGAGGGTATTTATGCAAAGTTTTGGTCTAATTCTTGGTTGAAGCCTTATCCTCTTATTTCTGACTCAAAATGGCAACCATTGGATCAAGCATACCTAGAATGTAAAGGTCAAAGACTATTATTATGAGCAACAACTCCAAATCAATAATTTATTTTAGTAAGTTAGTTGAAGGAGAGAAAATCAAAAAAATTGTAGATGAACTTCAAATATGCTTCAAGATTTTTATTTGTCAATTTTTACATGAAGATATGAGTTAATTTAGAACTTATCAAAATATGGTGGATTGTGAACTTCAAAATTTCCTTCTCCCAAAGATTTTTCTTGGAAGAATTTTTTGTCATCACAGGCTCTCACAAAGGCATAAACATTCCTTTTATTAGTAGTTCAAAGTAAGATTATTATAGAAGATATTTTAAAAATAATAGTATATTATGGATTATTTAGATGTGCCTGTGTGAGAAGGATTTAGAAGTATTAGACTATTTACTTCTTCATTGTCCATTTTCTCACACCATTTAGGGTAATTTTTTTAACTATAAAATTATATTGGTCAACTCCATCAACATTGAAAGAGTTGATGATATATTGGATTAATTATTTCAAAGTTAAAGCAGTATGTATTCTTTGGAGGATTGGTCTTACCATTATTTATTGGAATTTATGACTTAAAAGGAATAATATAATTTTTAGAAATAAATCTAAAAATCATGCCCAAGTTTGTTATTGTATTATCACGTCTCTTATAGAATGTCTACAAATATGGTGCTCACCATGGGAAGTATCAATTGCAAAAATAGAGGTGGTAATAACTTGGATATACAATTTGAACATATATAGAAGAGTCATGTGTGACAATGGAATAAAAAAAAGGATCTACTTCGATCTGTGGTAAAATGAAAAAGTCTAAAACTTGGGTTTATCAAAATTAATTTTGATGGTTATTCTAAAGGAAATCTAGGAAAAACTGGTGGAGGTGGTGTTATTAGAAATAGTGAAGGAAAATTCTCCTTACTTATTCAAAATAATATGGAACTTCAACTATGCAGAAGCTAAGGCACTTATAGGGATTTAAGTTGTAGTGGAAAAAGGATGGAAATATATTTCAATTGAAGGGGATTCACAAATTATCATCAATGCTATTAAAAAATGGATGTAGAGACTAGATAAAAAGTAATATTGTTGTTGATGTTCATCATCTATTAGTAGAGGCAATATCTTAGAAGTGTGAGCATATTTCTAGAGAAGGAAATTAGATAACAGATAAATTAGAAAATTGTAGTGTTGATCTTCATCCCTTTGAAATTTAGATTTTAGAAGGAAAATGGCCAAGTGAAATTCATCCCTTTGAAATTCATAAATATCTTTTGAAACTCTTTCTTTTAATACAATTCTCCTTTTAATTCTCAAAATTTTCACTGTAATAATACTTTCAACAATTTTTCTTCAATAGTTATTCTTTCTTCAAATACTTCTTTAAATTTGAAGATATTCTTCCACTTTTTTAATTAATTCTATTCAATTATATTTTCCTTAAAATTTTTTTTCAAAGTGTAATTCTTTCAAAATTTCCTTTCACTATAAACAATATTTCCTTTCAAGTTTGCTTAAATATTTTTTCTTTCAACCTTGATCTTCTTGAACTTTCAAAAAAATATTTCATAATAATCCTCTTTCCTTTTTGAACTTTCAATTCTCAACTAATAAATTCTCCTTATACCTTTATTTTAAATTTCCACTTTTCAATCCTTCTCATGCTCAAATTCATATTATCTCAAATATTTATTTTTATCAATTTTATTTCCAATTTTCACATCCATATTTTCCTTTTAGATGTTTCAAACTTTTCTTTCTTTTTCAACCTTCTTTCTTTCTTTCTAAAAATTTTGAATTAAATATTTTCTAATTAACTTTTAGAAAGGAAAATTTTCATACCTTAAAAATAGCCTTCAAATATTTTTTCTTTACCAACCTTTGCTTCAATAACTTAGCAACTTATTTAAATCTCTTGAAAGGTGTCAACTAAAGCTATAATTTACCTTGGATGTTATTTTTCCAATGATGCATTAATGACTTAATTATTTCACTTTGTAGGTTTTTGTTTCATATTTGATTACTCTAATATTCAATAAAATATTTTCTTGCAACATTATCTTCTAGATTTGAATGGATCTATCTTTGGTGTCTTTATCTCCTTAGGCACTGCCCTTTCTTCTCCAACATCTCCATTCTTCAAATATCCTCATCCTTATTTTACATACCAACATGTTTGTCTTATTTTCTTTTGATGTCTATTTCACATGAGTTATGTAAGCTCTAGCATCCTTCTTAAAGGATGCATATCCTTTTCTACTATAGTTTGAACATATTTTTCACAATGTTCTCTTTGAAGCTACCTACACTTTTGGTTGTCTTCCCTACTCTAATTATTCTTGAGCATATATTATATTTAAACTTACACGTCTTAGTTGTTAAAATTGTGGCTTCACACTCATAAAATTACAATTACTCATTTCTCATGTACACTTCATGTGCACATCTTTTTATGATTCTATTTTAAAAAAATTCAACATTTGCTCCTATGATAGCATTTCCAATGTTGTTATTTATCTCACTAGATACTTTCAACTTAACTCTCTCTCTCTTTCACCAAGATTTTCCAATGTTGCTCTCTATTAGCAATTAAGCCACATTTAATATTTAACAACTCTTAAATACTGAAGTATTCTCCCAATTTCCAAGATTCACCACACACACACACACACACATATATATATATATATATATATATATATATATATATATATATATATATATATTTCAACATATGAACTCATAGTATATTCACTTTCAAATAGAAAGGATTACATCACCTTACAATATATACAAATTAATGTACTAGACCTCACAACTACTCTACATCATCACACGATATTCTTATAGATAGACTTACAAAGACTCTTGACATTTCAACTTCAACTAAATTTTCATCTTCTCAAACTCTTGACAGATATGACTCTTCATATTTCTTAGAAGAGAAATATATTTATTAACTCTTTAATAATAACAATCACCTAAATATTACTAAATAAAAAATACTAAATGACAAGACTCTTTCACACCACATATTTACAAAATATTTATAAGACTATAGACTTCAACTATTTACAAACTATGTATAAATATGTATAAGATTCTTGCAATGTACTTATAAGATACCAAATAATATAATAAACTCTAACATAATATAAGCAAGTTTTGGTGGTAGATTAACATGGACAATTATGTACAAAAAAAATGTAAAAGGAGAGAATGAGAGTGTGGGTATTAAGTGTTGTGTATGTTCATCAATATAGCATGAGAATTATTTCTAGTGTAGGCTTCATTGGGGCTCCTAGTTCCAATGAACCAAATTATTATTATTTTTTGAAACTAAAATAGGACTTAGAAATTTGAGATTAGTAATGTAGGTTTGACAAAATAGTTTTTTTTTTTTTTTACATATTACACTTGTCCATTGTTGACTACCTTATATATTTGTTTTATGTATATTTCATTTGTAATTTTTCCTATTAACACGATAAAAATAGGATCAATTAAGTATGTTCCTTAAATTTTAGATGTAAAAGATAAATTTTTCCTATAAAACTAGGGAATAACTAGCTTGAGGTTTTCACATGTATGGATTTATAGATGACATGAAGCATGGATTAATTTTTTTCCCTCACCTTACACAAATTCCTTTATTATTATTATTATTATTATTTTCTTTTTTAAAATAAAAAACTTCCCTAGGCCTATACTACTACAACAGTCAAATATATGAAGTTTCATGATATTTTATTCATTGTTGAATATGCTTAAAAGAATAAAACATTATTAAACATATTAAATGGTTCAAAAAACATAATTTTTTTTTTTGTGTAATTTAAAGATATTTTATAAATATCTAAAAGATATATTATAAATATCTAAAAGATGTATCTATTACATAAAAATAAAAATATTATATTTTTTATCTAGTTAATTAGATAAGGTATCATCAAATCCAAAATGCAAGGAGCTAACATATGTTTTTCCATAGGTTCGAGGTGTAGACCAATTGGTTCATCCAAATCCCATAAGGGGACGGAGGTCCAAGGTTCAAATATTGGGCCTCATCAGACTGAACGCTTTTCCCTTTCTTGGTGTTTTCAGTGGTGTAAAAGGTTTAAAATGATTGTGTCATGGCGGTTATAAGGACGGACTGCGCAAAGATCTATGTAGCAGCTTCTGGGGTGGACAGTGCAGAATACTATGGCAGCTATAAAAGCTGGACAACCTGCCTAGATTCATGGTGGCTACCGATTCCACCATGTTTAAGAAAAAAAAACATATGTTTTTCCATGTATGTTTTGAGAATTTTTATGATGATCATCATATTTGTAAATAATTTTTAAGAGATAAATTAATATGAATTCAAACTTGGATATGAAGTTTGATATTATTTTCTAAAATTATATTATTCTTTTCAAGTCATTTATCACAAATCTACATGCACCTATGTAAATGTTTCTTGTACAACAACAAAAACTCCCTACTTCATTCACATTAACCTAGAAAAAGTAATCCTTCTTCCTTCCCCATCATCCTCTTTTTCTTCTTCTCTCCATATATCCACTTCCTTGTCTTCTTTTATCCACCACCTCTCTACTTTACTCTAATTACTTCCTCACTTCGACCTATTTCTTCTTCATTAGTCACTCCCTCTTCTACAACCACTACTATTTAATTTTATATTATTGTTTCCATTTTCGTATTTTTTTAATAAGTTTAAGATCCATTTTATATATTATTATTTTGGTTCCACTTATTAAATTTTCTCTTTGATAATTACTTAAATTTATGGATAAACAAAAAAGGATCACATTAAACATAGCATTGTCTCACACACATTCCCTAAGAATATGAATTATTATAAGACATTCATAACTAGTAACACATGTGGGACCTTATAATATTTATTGGCATGAGATATTAGATTAACTAAAGATATGAGTACTCTTCCAATTGGTTTTCATCACATGCATACACAAAATGATCTTAAAAAAACCCTTTTTAGAGTTAGGGTTAGCTTAAAATCAACACCGCATGCCAAAGGTGTGCTATATATATCATCCATCTAATTGGTACAATTTTTTTTTCTAGATTAAAGATAGTAAATATAAAAAAAATCAACATGCCAAACCAACAAATCATATTAATAAGCATAACTACATATTATGATGAGGTTTGACATTGAATACTATTGAAGTACTAGTAAAATCCTTTAGGTATAATTGATGAGGGGAGTGAGCATCACATCCTCCCAAAATTTACTTTAATTCCATATTCAAATTTATATAAATAGGTTTCACTTACCAACTAATATCTATAGATTTAATAATTTAAGTGACTCTCAATCATCGTATCTTGTATTTGGTACTAGATGGTTAGAGATACTTATAGGTATTTCTTGATGTATTTCTCCTCCTTCAATGTAATTATTTATGTTCTAAACTTATATATTGTCTCTATTGAAGAACTCAAAATAAAAATATAAATATTTATACATCTAGTGATCATGAAATCAAGGATAAATGAACCTTAATGGTAAATTAATTAGCATTCACTTGAATCATAGCTAAAATCATTAGGCCCAAGGTGTTTTATGTATTAACCTTAAACACTATACATGATATTGATCTTAATTTATGGAATAAATGTAGGAATACATTCAAGTTGTCCTTCTTATAAAAAATATAAATAAAATATCTATCTCAACTATGGATTCAATTTTATGTTAGCTTAAATTCTAATATGATATAGTAGTTATCCTTTTCATGGATTGTTCTTTGTTATACTTAGGTTAATTCTTGAACAATAATTACATGAGTATAAATATAACTAAAACTAAATAATTTAATGTTTAATTGAAATATTTTGTCATGTATATAGTACTATAAAATAATAGTTTGATTCATAGTATCAATCATTCGACCTAGTAATTTTGGTTAAAATATTTTAAATACTCAACTACCATTTTATATAGAAAACTATAAAAAGGAGCATATAAAATTTCTTCAACCTACCCACTCAATATTGGATCAAGTACATTATATGCTAGATTATTATATAGGTTCAATGCATTAATTTACTAACCTTTAAATGATTTATTTATATTATGTGAGTGAAAAAAGCTTATTCTCTAATTAAGCATCAACAAGTGACCTCACATGAGGAAATAAATTCGGTCTTCTCATTAGTAGATGGATTGGGTATAAAATCTTCCTTTAATAGAGTAAGCTTTATATAGTACAAGGTGTATTCTATTCACTTACCTAATGAAAGCAACCCTAATACCAAACATCCATCTCTATTGTTCAACATCACGGGAAAAATATATGATAATGGAAAATATGTGATAGTGGATCCCACCCTTAGATGGTGGATTACTTATGCTTAAAATTGTAGATGTAGTTGAGAGTATATCAAATATTTACAATACATAAATAGAATTCAAAATTATTAAAACATTGCAACTAAGGCATTAGATCATGCAATATTTAGGGATCTTAGATATGATTGATAATAGTATACAATAAATATAGGTAATAATAATATGCTTGTTGTGGTGTAGTGGTAAATGCCCTAGGTGCTGGTAGAGGCCGACCCAGGTTCCATTCCCCTTGTATCCATTCTACAGATATATGGTATAGTTAGGAATGTCCTATGTGCTGGTAGAGGCCGACAAGGCTCCATTCCTCCTATGCCCATATTGTTGAAAGTGGCACCTGGAAAGGGGTGTTTTCCACTATAAATTAGTTTTACCCGGTGTTGTAGGTGAGTTGGAGAGGAGAGGGAAATCCTCCAAGAGAGGTCCTAGGTTCAAATCTCCACCCTACCAAAAAGCTGAATTGGGTATCCAAAATCCAATTGATAATGTTGGTGCGGGAAGGATCGGGTGCGACTCTCGGGTGACTTTGACGGTGTAGAACCCCCTGTTCATGGTCTCTCAGACCAAGGCAGCCCCACAAGGGGTTTTTATCTTAAAATATATATATATATAGGTAATAATATTGTAATTTATATAATAATGATGTATTTTTATTGATATATTGATAAGGTGAGGGTTTTGAGAGGATCCGACAACCTAAAAAAAACTTTAGATGGATTCAAATAGCCAACAAACCTAAAAGGGTTACCCAACCAAAAATGAAAACAAGACTCGATATAGAAAATCCATCCACCCTACAAACCTATGTACAATATAATAACAACCGCACTTAGAAAGGTAATCGACCATCAACCCAAAGATAGGGGTCCAACAATGTTAAGATCCTGCTATAAAATAAACTCAAATAACACACTCTCACACAATTGCTTGGAAATAACTCACATAAACATCACATTAATATAACAAAAATTTGCATAAAGAACAATCTCACAATAGAACTGAATCGCGAGGCCTCTTCGAGGGGGCAACCTCCTTCAATACTTCATTAATTTTGCAAAAGATGGTTACATTGGTGCCTTTTCGGGTATTTAAGGAGTTTCCTTCCAAGGTTGGCTTACATGCAAAATGCCACCTGGATTACATGCATAATGCCACCCGAATTACATGCATAGTGCCACTTTGAATTACATGCACAATGCCACTCGAATTACATGCACAATGCCACACGAATTACATGCACAATGCCACCTATCTACCATGTGTTACATAAAAAGGGTGCCATTTGTCATAGGCACTACCTAAGCTAAAACTTAGAACATTACAAAATATTAATCATGGGTACTACCCACGTTCACTAGGAATTATTACAAAAGGGGAGTTATTACATTAAGGGTTAGGATGAGATCCTAACATGCCCTTCTCCTTAAAGGAGCTTTGTCCTCAAAGCTGAAAATGAGGAAACTGTTGCTGGAGTTGATGGAGAGACTCCCATGTAGCATCCTCAGGTTGAAGTCCACGCCACTGAACCAGGACCTCTGTGATGGTACGGTTGCGCAGAGTGCGAGTTCGACGATCCAGCAGCTGTTCCGGTGCAAGTAAGATGGAGCCTTCTTCATCCAATTCGGGGAGTGTTGATTGAACCTGTACCTTTGTGCCCACAACTTTCTTGAGAAGGGAAACATGAAAAATAGGGTGGATCTTGGAAGTGGGGGGAAGAGCCAATTTGTAAGCTGTTGGACCAATCCGTTGCAGAACCTGATAAGGACCATAGAATTTTGGAGCAAGCTTCTGACACCTGCGGAGTTGTAGGGATGATTGTTTGTATGGCTGCAAGCGAAGGAAGACCATATCACCCACATCAAAACTACGCTCAGAACGATGCTGATCAGCTTGTTGGCGCATCCGATTCTGGGCCATGTTCAAATTTTGCTTGAGTTGGCGGAGGACCTCGGTGTGTTGACTCAGAGCATTGTCGACGGCCTGGACCTTGGAGCTGCCCGAAATGTAGGAGGAAGGCGTGAGTGGAGGGCGCCCGTAAACTGCCTCAAATGGTGTGAGTTTGGTGGCGGTATGATAGGAAGTGTTGTACCACCATTCAGCCAAAGAAAGCCATTTTGCCCAATGAGTAGGATGATCAGAGGCAAAGCAGCGAAGGTAGGTTTCCAAGCATTTATTAACAACCTCTGTTTGACCATCCGTTTGCGGATGGTAGGCTGAACTCATTTTGAGTTGAGTCCCCTGCAACTTAAACAACTCTTGCCAAAAATTGCTAGTAAAGGTGGGATCACGATCAGATACAATGGAGGCGGGCATGCCATGAAGGCGAAATATGGAGTCAAGAAAAGTTTGGGCAATAGTGGATGCTTGTGTAAGGATGGGTTAGGGCACAAAAGTGAGCATACTTTGAAAGGCGGTCCACTACCACAAAAATAATAGACTTGCCTCCAGATTTAGGTAGCCCTTCTATGAAGTCCATGGAGATGTCAGTCCACACCTGATCCGGTATCGGCAATGGTTGAAGAGTGCACGGGGAGCGCACTTGTTTCTCCTTTCATCCGTTGACAAGTGTCGCAATCCGCTACAAAAGAGCGAATGTCCTGTTTCATGCCTTTCCAAAAGAAGGTGCGCTTGAGTCGTTCATAAGTTTTTAGGAACACTGAATGGCCAGCAGATGGAGTAGCATGTGATTCCTTCATGAGGAGTTCTCGAAGTGGGGACTTAGGAGGAAGAACCAGACGTTGATGGTAACGCAGATCTTGGCCATCCCAACTATATCCTGGTGTAGACTCTGGATCATCCCTAAGTGAAGCAACCAGGTCTTTCAAATCTGCATCCTGAAGTATTTCCTGACGTAAGGGCTCAATCCATTGGGGCAATGGTGCAGAGATGGCACACAGCATACTAAGGGCCTCAAATTGGCGAGAGAGAGCATATGCCACAAGATTTTCCTTCCCTTTTTTGTACGTGATGTCATAATCATAGCCCATGAGTTTTGATACCCACTTTTGTTGCTCGGGAGTGGCAACTCGTTGTTCTAGAAAGTATTTAAGGCTCTGGTGGTCAGTTTTGATGGAGAAATGGCGCCCAATGAGGTAAGGCCGCCAATGTAGGACTGCATGCAATATTGCCAACATTTCCTTAGCATATGTGGATTTTCCCAGATTGCGATCAGATAGGGCTTTGCTGGTAAAAGCCAAAGGGCGTCCTTCTTGCATCAATACTGCCCCAATACCACGACCAGAAGCGTCACTTTCAATGACAAATTTTTTTGAGAAGTCTGGCATGGCTAAAATCGGAGTGGTGGTCATGGCATGTTTGAGGTCCAGGAATGCTTGCTCAGTCGGCCTTGTCCACATAAAAGAATCCTTCTTCAACATGGAGGTGAGGGGGGCGGCTATCTTTCCATAATTGCAGACAAATTTACGGTAATATCCTGTAAGCCCTAAAAATCCTCGAAGTCCCTTGAGTGTGCGAGGTTTTGGCCATTCTTGGACTGCTTGGATCTTCTTAGGGTCAACCTTGACACCATCCTTTGAGACAATGTGTCCCAGATATTCTACTTCAATCAAACCAAAGGAGCACTTGGACCTTTTTGCAAACAATTTATGGTCGGCCAATAGTTGGAGAGTTTGATCTACATGATTGAGATGCTCTTCCCATGTGTGACTGTAAATCAAGATGTCATCGAAGAACACAAGGATGAACTTCCGCAAGAAGGGGCGAAAGATGTTGTTCATCAGGCTTTGGAATGTGGAAGGAGCATTTGTGAGACCAAATGGCATTACCAAGAATTCATAATGACCTTCATGAGTGCGAAAAGCAGTTTTAGGAATATCTTCATCCCTAAGCCGGATCTGATGGTACCCGGAGCGAAGGTCTAGCTTGGTGAAGTACATGGTCCCATGTAATTCATCTAGTAATTCATCAACCACGGGGATAGGAAATTTATCCTTGACCGTTATCTTGTTGAGCTCTCGGTAGTCAATACACAATCGCCAAGAGCCATCCTTCTTGAGGACCGATAGGGCGGGTGCGAGTAGGGACTAGTACTAGGCCGAATGACACCCGCCTTGAGTAATTTCTGTATCATCTTCTCAATCTCTGACTTCATGGCATGGGGGTATCTGTACGGGCGGATATTGGGAGGTGTACTATCTGGCAATAATGGAATGGCATGGTCATGAGAGCGATGCGGTGGTAGTGTGATTGGTTCTGAAAATATGGCCTCATGTTTGTGGAGAACCTGTTGCATGTCTGGTGGAATTTCACCCATTGGGGATGTGGATGGTTGGATGGAGAATAGTTGTGCAATGACCCCACGTGATGATTTCTTTAGCAATTTCTCCATGCCGTTTGAGCTGATAATTTGAGGTGTTCCTTTTGGGGAGCCCTTGATGATGTGTGTTTGGCCATTCTGGGAGAACTGCATCCAAAGTTCAGCAAAGTTCCAACTGATAGTGCCCAGTGTACTCAACCATTGAGATCCCAAAACAATATCACATCCACCCAACTGGAGGGCAAACATGTCCTGCTTGAGTGCATAGTCCCCTATCTGGATTTTAACATTGCGACACTTTCCCTTACAAGGTAAGGTTCCCAGATTAGCTACCATGACCTCAAAGGAGTTACAAGTGTGGATATAGCAATTTTCCCGCTGAGCAACTCTAGGGTCAATAAAGTTGTGTGTGCTTCCCGAGTCCAAAAGGATGGAAAGACGTTGGCCCTTGAAAAATCTTGTAACCTTCATGGTTTGAGGGGTAGTAATGCCTGCAAGGGCATGGACTGTAATTGCTTGTTTCAGGTTCCTGTTTCACTTCTTCTTGTGGAGGAGGTGTTTACGGAGGGTCCTCATCCTTATCACTCTCATCGGAGGTATCGGGTTCTTCAACATCGATCGGGAACAATTTTTTGTGTGCACACTTATGCCCTTTAAAAAAAATTTCATCACAATTATAGCATAATCCTTGGGCACGATGTGCATCCATCTCTTCGGTGGTGAGGCGCTTTGGTGCAGCAGGTTTATTATCAGCTGGGTTTTGGGCTCTAGGAGGAAATGAAGGTCTATTTTGCAAAAACTTTAATGGGCGTCTTTGGGCAGAGAGTTTAGATTCGGCCGGACGGGCCAAGCCGATAGCTTCCATCATAGTTCGTGGTTTCAACATTTTGACTTCTGCTTGGAGTTCCATCTTCAACCCACTGATATAACAACTCTGGAAGAACCCTTCACTCAATCCTCTTGTTCGATTGGCCAATTTTTCAAATTGAGCTTGGTACTCTCGAACTGACCCTGTTTGTTGTAGTTTGGATAAGGCTCCTGTGAAGTCCTCAAACTCACTAGGACCAAATCGAGTGAGTATTTGGGATTCAAAATCCTCCCAAGAGAGATTTGGGTAGGTAAGACGCAACCATTGAAACCGGTGTAGAGCCTCAGATTCCAAGTTAAAGGAAGCCATATGGACTCGATGAAATACTGGTACATTATGAAGTCGAAAGAATTGGTCAACCCGACATAGCCACCCATCAACATCCTTCCCATTGAATTTGGGAAAGTCCAACTTGGGCATTCCGAAGGGTGTATCATGGTCACGATTCCTTGTAGAACTCTCAGCTTGGTATTCTGATTTGGGTGGTTCTCTTCTCAGTTTGTTGTCCACTTCGATCAATGCTTCTTCTAAGCGATTGCTAGTGGCCTCATGCTCTAGGCGAAGACCTTGGACTTCTTCCCTTATGGAGTGAAAAGCCGAGTTCAAGTTCTCAATGGCTTTTGTTAGGGAATCCAAGTGTTCTAGTTCTTTCCGGTGTCCACGAGTACCCTGGGCCATTTTTTGACCTTTTGTGACCAGTTACTAAAAATAGAATTGAATTTTTTTGACTTACTATTTTTAGTAAGTGCCCAAAAAAGTGCTTGGGTGCTATATATCAAAATGATCAGCGGGGAGGAGGTGGTCACAATGAGCTATATCTCTTAACACTACTTTTTGGCACCCCGAGACTTTTTTTTTTTTTTATCTCTGTTTTCTTGAGTCTAACGGTGTTTCTGATTCGATTACGAGCTACTGAGCAAAAGTTGGAGTGCTTGGAGCACTATCTAAAGCGGTCGTGTTTCACACTCAAGATTCTCTGTATTTTGCGGGTGGCGATATGACGGTTCTATTCGACTACGAAGGCTGTGAATTACGCCTTTATTGTCTTGACCTCTACGACTGGTCGACTTGATTGTGACTGCCACTGTAAATTTGACTGTTACTCTCCAGACTTTCAACTTAAGTGTCACCCTCATGGCTTATCCCGAATGCATGTCCCTTTTGTTATTTTTTTTGGTAGAGGACTCCTTTCTCATATGCTCACTTTTGAAATGCAGGTTTACGAACGGGGGTGTTTGGATTCTTATTTTGATTTTTATTTTTGCATTTTTTACAGGTTGCAGTTTTAACAGAACCAGGGAATGCTAAGTATAGGAGTATGTACCACCCATAGGCCCTCTAATATACCGACAGTGACGAACAATAGTGCTCGGACCAATATTTCAGGCCACTACTCAAGGAGGATTCCACACATACCCTTGAGCACACTACCTGCCTCTCCGACAATACGGGAGGGTAATCGTCCGGGATCCTTGTGTCCCGTAGACTATGAATAATACAAGGCCGAAGAGCTTCCTAATGGCTAAAAGTTTGTTTAATCCTAGATGGTCTCCCGATATACCCGAAGATACGTGGGAGCTCAAGTCCGTGCGCGAGTTCTATATGAGGCACGGGTATTGGAGCACGATCGCCCCTCACTTCACTAGACGCTTTATGGGCTATCTAGCTTAGCCAATAACGACGGATCCTTCGCGATATTTTAAAACCCCCGGTACAGGGTTTCTACCTACTCAACTAATAATATATTTTTTTGTTTTTGGTCTGGAAAAAAAAAACACATTGTATTTTTTTTTTGGATTTTTTTTAATAAGGAAAAACAGAATGGAAAAAACACACGGAATTTATACCTAACAGGCGGATTGGATGGCAAGAATCATTGCAGTTGCAGGAGAACTTGGCCCTGGAAAGCGCTACGATACCACTTGTTAAGATCCTGCTATAAAATAAACTCAAATAACACACTCTCACACAATTGCTTGGAAATAACTCACATAAACATCACATTAATATAACAGAAATTTGCATAAAGAACAATCTCACAATAGAACTGAATCGCGGGCCTCTTCGAGGGGGCAACCTCCTTCAATACTTCATTAATTTTGCAAAATATGGTTACATTGGTGCCTTTTCGGGTATTTAAGGAGTTTCCTTCCAAGGTTGGCTTACATGCAAAATGCCACCTGGATTACATGCATAATGCCACCCGAATTACATGCATAGTGCCACTTTGAATTACATGCACAATGCCACTCGAATTACATGCACAATGCCACTCGAATTACATGCACAATGCCACCTATCTACCATGTGTTACATAAAAAGGGTGCCATTTGTCATAGGCACTACCTAAGCTAAAACTTAGAACATTACAAAATATTAATCATGGGTACTACCCACGTTCACTAGGAATTATTACAAAAGGGGAGTTATTACATTAAGGGTTAGGATGAGATCCTAACAAACAACCCACAAAAATATAAACACCAAGCCAACATGGTCTCAGGGCATAATTGATGCACCACCAATTTTGTTCTTCCTAGTGGCAAAGTTTTCTAGAATCTAGGCCAAGAGATGATTCACTTCCTCAATGAATTCCACCACAACCTTGAGGGTACCCAAAGATTAATCTCTGCTTATATTCTACTAATTTTATCACCTGAAGTTGTTTGCATGAGCTCTCAAAGCAGGGATTAACATGAAAGTATACCCCTTTGGACTTAATATCTTTCTTCATAGTGTGCGGATCCACCAAATTATAATGAATGACCAAAATTGACAATTCCTCCTTTTTTTTTCTTCTCAAACAATCTTTTTGAGTGCATCATATTTCCCCCTCAAACACCTCTAGATGTCACTAATATTCCTTCTAATATTTTACTGCTACTAATAACTTTAAATGAATTAGATGGACTCTCAACCTGTTCAGACTCTAGAGAGATCAAACGTGACCTATTGGAACTACACAATTGGCTATCCCTCACTCCTTTAGAGGAGACAAAGATACCCTAAATAATCTTATTAGACCTAGTATACATGGGATAATATTCGAGGCTCACCCTATCCTCTAAGTTACAAAAATCATTAGATATGGAGAGGTCCTCCTCCTGGGTGGGAATGGTGGGTGAGGAGATATGTTGAGATTCAATAACCTTAATAATATCCACAACCTATACCCCTCTCTATTTAGATATGAACTCAAATAGTAACATAGCTAGGTCTTGGTGGAGAGGGTTAAAACCTCTCCCACTCCTTACATCCATTATTAACTTATGTATTTATTGAAGCAAAAATGTAGGGATATTCATCCACCTCTCCCTTCTTAGTTGGTTAAGGAATATCATATGATATATTCTTACTCCATATTTTGAAGGGTCCAACATGAAATAATCCATGATGAAAATGACCACATGGTCCCATGAAGATTTAAAAGCTTTAGCACTGAACCCATTCTGCTCCATCAATAAGTACTCACGCTCACTAAGGAAGGAACTCAGCTCCCTAGTTAGGGAATACTTTTTCGTATTGTGGTTATATGCATCGATTGGGAGGCCCATAACTTTATATATAAGATCCACATTAATATTAAATTCTAGGATCCCCATATTAATCCATCCCTCATTCCATGAGAAGGCCATGTATCTATAAAACCCAAGATTATGACCATGGAATTTGTGGATGCACCCTAGAAGGCCTCCCCTATTCAGAATTCACTTATCTACGCATAAGCAATCAGGTAGGTAGGCTCAAAATATAGCTTTAATAATGAGCACCTCAACTTTGAGTTATTAGTACTCACCATTATCAACTCCTAAAAATAGAATCAAGGACTCTCACTAACTAGATTTATAGGCAAAAACTAAGTGGGTTGAAGGATGAGAAAATTCTGAAATAAAAATAAGCCAAAATTAGAGATTCACATGAATAAATAGGAGGGCTAGCGTACCAACCAATAATTATATTGATCTCTAGGGCATCCAATATTCACAAAAATTAGATAACTATGCAACTACCACCTTAGGACATGAGGACAAGGCCACAAGTTTAAACCTTCATCCATGACCTAAGTTACATTAGTGATTAAAAGATCAATATTAAACATCTCCTGAGGTTGATAGCCATATCTTGAGCCTATTAGAATCTTGAGATCCCATACACAACACTGACGCAATCCATAGGAATTTGACATAATTCTAAATATAAACCTTATTGGATGTTGTCTCAGAATTCAGAACCACCTCAACTAAATTTGGAAAAGGTAGTCCCCAAAGGTTGACAAAATGAATCAAGCAAACCAAGGTGAAATGTTGAACCATCGATCCTTCATATAAAAACTAACATGTGGGATGTGAAAAACCCACATGGAAATACAAGTGCTTTCCTTAAATATAATTCCATTACAATCAAACAAAGAGGACTTAGATAAAATATAAAATGAGGAACCACCAAGGAGTTAGAGAGTTTCACACCCAAAGCTCGTGGCTAGATCCAAAATAAATAATTCAAAATTAGGATAAGATTCAGCATAAGGTAAGTATGATAGAAACACTATGCAAAACTAAAACATCCACAATGGCATCCCCAAAAGGGATAAAAGAGCAAATCAAATATTTTCATTGAGTAAGCAATTTAACTCTTTTGGTAAATTGACCCTCCACACTGATATCCTAGGCTAAACAGTACCCTATTTGACCATGCAATCCACCAATTTATTCGCTTCTCTCTAGATGTGAGCAACCTGCACTTCCTATATTTCTTGTAGGATTTCTCTCATTTCTACCACCATATTATGGATATTCCAATTTGGGGATTATCTAACTTAATAAAATTGATCAATCATAAGGATTCCTCTTCCACAATCACCCTCCTAGCACACAATTTTTATAGAATCACCTAGTCTTGGTAAGCCACCCTAGCCTCTGCAAATAATGAATATTGGATTGAAATGTGTTCAACAAAGGCTACCACAATTCTACCACTATAATCTCCGACTACTCCACATACCCCTGCTAATCCATGATTTTTTTATAGTTTTCAAAGAATTATTAGAATTAATATCATTATTATATAATAATGATACCAATTCCAATAATTATTTGAAAACTATAAAAAAAATCACCATCTTGTTTTTTATTCCAAAAAAATGTATGGGTAGTATTGTTAATTGAACAAATTTTTCTAGCATGGTAATAAATAAAAAATATTGAAATCATTATTTAATAATACAAAGAGACTATATCATTAGTTGATAATGGATATGTAATTAGTTTATGAGTTTGTCATGGAGTTTAAGGAGATCAATTTTAGTGAGAAATATAGATATGTAATAAGGTATAAAGAGTCCTATGAATAACATCAACCTTTATTACTATATTATACCTTTGTTATTATTATCATAGGCTACACATATTAGTTACATTGTGGAAAAGGATCAAAACGTATTAATATTTTAGGAGCATAAGATCTATATGATGCTAGAACTATTGGATAATATTACATTATTTGGTACATGTAAATGTACTCCATGGTACCTTTATGGTACATATGTAATAGATTTGGGTTTGAATGTACATTTTAGGAGAGTGATTTATATTTCTCCTTTTATGTGTGTTTCTATGTACAAGATATGCACATGTGTCATGTCATGTAAGAGTGCAAGTGTGTAATGAGAGAAAGTGCACAAGTGTCATGTATGTAAGTGTGCAAATATGTAATGTGAGGATGTGCACAAGTATCATGTATTAGAAGTGCATGTAGAAGTGTGCAAGTGTCATAGAGTTAAGTATACATGTATGCAGTGAGTGAAGAGTCATGTATACAAGCAGAAATTTGATAAGCCAAATTTATGAGAGCTGTGATATGGAGAGCAATAGGCAAGTACATGAAGAATCATTCTCTATATCTATATAATGGAGATAAAGCTCCATATAATGTATTGGTAAAATAATCTATATTGATCACCATAGCAAGCATTGATAATGAAGCTTGTATGCATATTTAGAGCAATATTATTGTAAGTATATTTCATGCTTGTACATCATATATATATATATATATATATATATATATATATATATATATATATTTGATATTATAGTGAATGTTATTATAATTATATTGATCAATATATACTTTGATTGCTATTATATTTAATTCTACTCTTGATTAATTATATTTAGACCTGAGATATTTTGAATTATTTATATTGGGACCTAAGATAATTTGGCTTAAAATACAATAGTGGTATCAAAGCTACTGCCTAAACTCTATTCATTTTTTATAAAGTCAAATTTGGAGCTACTTCGAGTAGTCTCTGAAAGAACGAGATTTCGGGCAAAGAAAACACTAATTTATGTAATGTAAGACGAAATATAACGCTTTAACCTTATGCACCAAAACAAAGGAAAGAGACAATTTGGAAAGGAGAGAAAAGATGTAAAGAAATCACAGCCCTCTTTATTCAAATATCTTATCCTCGGTTACATAGACGTCTCCTCCCTTTTTAGGGGCTAGGAGCGTTAAATTTGTCATTGTTACAATGTGCGATTTAGTCTTCCTCCTTCCGCGTGCCCACGATTGCAATGGGCGGGCCAAGATGATGCCTCCGCTGATGTCGATCAGTTCCTAACCTCCGCTGCTTCTCTTGCAAACAAAGAAACAACCAAGATGTCAGTAGCATCTGCCGCAAATGAAAAGTGTTTATTCTCTAAAACTAGCGAAATATGCATGTAAACATTTTCCTGAAACAATAATTACAATGAGTCCAAATGGCTTCAAAACTTGACAGAAGATAAGAAAAGTTACCAGAAGGCCACTACCACTGAGACAGCTAGCAAATCTACCTTCCACTGAAATTAGTCCCTAGGCAGGACGAATTTTGACTGCAATTCGTCCCTGGGTGGGACGAATTCTTCTGTGTTGGGGAAACTGACCTACTGCTGCTCCAATGTCGGATCCCGAGACCTATAAAATGCCTACAAACAAGG